>JASSRZ010001482.1:5000-10011 GCA_032164315.1 Malacoctenus gilli
GATCCGAAGTCACTCCCCCAAAACGGTTGGACCGGAGCAAGTGCAGCCGGTCCGCAAAATTGGGCTTCCTCTTTGAGAACGAACGGACGGGAAGCACCAACGGAGCCTCGCCCCGTGGGCACCTCTGCTTTACCTCAGTGCAGATTGAAAGGGACTTGTGTCGGTGGCGGACCCCCCCTCACCACCGTCCCCCCTTCACCCAGAGGGGCGGCAGAGCCCTGGGATAAAAGCACTCACCACTGGGCAGAGCGTAAAACGATACGCACGTTGTGTCATTTTTGTCCAAAAGATCAAAGAGAAGAAAACACACGCTCTCACATACAATGAGGCTGTTGAGTTAGGGGTTCTGGCGCTTCGGGAGTGGAGTGCGGGTGGCTTGGTGGCAGGGGAGGGCTGCTGTCGGAGGTGTTTCCCTCACACGCCACCGATCAGGCCGGCGGTCGAAGTGGTGTTCGTTTTAGCGACTGTTGTTTTATGACGTGTCAAAGTTATTGCTGCAGGTGAGGACAGCGGTGTGAGCGTTAGCTTCTCGGCCGCTGGAGAGACAGGGAAGTGGGGTGGTGGGGGTAGGTGGAGGTTGGGGGTGATTGTATTGGTACCCGGGGCTGGTTATTGGTGTTCCCACACTGCTGGATCCAGAGCTTCCTGATGTGTCCATCAGGAAGAGGAGGAGGGAGGACAGAAGACTCAACAAGAGGGGAGGTGGGGGACGGGGTGGGGGGGTGGAAAATGGTGGCTGCTTTTGAGTAATGTAAACAGATCATAAAAAGGCACTTCACTTTGACTGTGGGAGCTGAGAGGAGTGTCCAAGTTTATAGATTTGGGTCAGAGCACTTGAGATGCATCTCCTCTTATTTGGGTCACATGCAAGACGTGTTTAAGTGTGTTTGGATGCTTGTGAACCTCCTTCCAGTTCACCCAGATCCAACTGGCATTTCTGGGGCCACCGTGTAAGCTGACCAAAAATCATCTGAATTTACACGGTTGCAACGGCCCCAGGAGGCCGTGCAGGATATTTGACTCCTTCTTCTCTCGGTTTCTTGAGTTCAAGTCTTACAGGTCCACTCAGAAATGATGGCTCCAGTCGAGGACTTACCACTCCACCTCCCCCCACCCCGTCTTCTAACTGTCTCCACCCGCTGGCAAGGGTGCCACAGGCTCGGCAACGGTCCTCCGCCTGACCCCGCTCTCTCCTTGCGCAACCGCCACAAAGGTTCTCTTCTTTGCGAGGAGACGATTCTTTCGGAGGAGTTGCTTGTGAGTTCACAGTGTGAATGGGGGCCGTGTGTGGCGGGGGGTGGGGGGGGGTAGGGGTGGGGGGTGGGGTGGACGCTCTGCTATTATTACCCTGCGAGCTGGAAACTTTGACTTCACTTGCAGGACTTGACTTTCATGAAAAACCTGTGCTTGCAGTGAGTGTTAAAACACCTATAACTGACTTGAAATCTGATTTACCACTTCTTGTTAATTTTAAGTCAATCAGAGAGAACCTCTGGCTAAAAGTCACCTTTAATCATCTGCTGAATTTGGCGAATATCAATGCTACGCTCCAATAAAGCCAATTTGTTTATTGGTTGCATCTCATGTTGCTTCTGTTTGAGCCGAAAGTAAAGTACCATCAAGACTTTTTACAAAGGCCAGTTGGTCGTTTCTGGTAGTTTTTAGTGAAGTCGAGTTGCAAGTTACAGTGTTTCGAGTTCGCAGCAGAAGATGTCGTGAATAGACGTTGTGGTCTTCAGTCTTTGCCATGAATCTCCAGTCAGCTCACAAACAGGGGCGACGGAGGAAACAGCTTTCCGTCTGTTAAAAGTACCTCACAACTGGTGCGGAACCAGCGTGTTTCATCTTCATACCAGTGTTTGTAATTCTTTCTTGACACTCGAGTCTAACTCTATTTATCCTACTATGGCAAGCACTATGGGTTTTATGTCCCTCCGCCACCATTCCCACTTTGTCTATTACTTTGTATTATCTGAGGAAGTGGCTGTCTGGTAAACACACAGAGAGTGGGCCTGGTTTATAATTATTAGCTTAAGGCCCCGGCCCGCCATGTTCTGCCATCTCCCTTCGGCGGCAAGGGGTCAGAGGGAGCCATAAAACATGATTAAGTGAAGGAGCCGCTGCCGTAAAGTTCGCTCCAGCCGCTCACGGATGAAAAATGACAGTGGAATCAGTTGCGGTATGGGAACCCGTCTGGAGCCTGGCTAATGATTAAGCCCCCAGTCTGGATAACTAGTGCGAGACAGACACGCAGAGCTGCGATAACTAAGGGGGAGCAGAAACATCTGCAGTGCACTCCGCATCACGCAACAAGCGCACTCCCCCCTGTCCATGATTTAGGGGGGACAAAGCATGTAGCGCCTTGTGAGTTAAGTGGCAGATGCCTCTGCTTTACAGAACACCAGAGGACCAATCATGTGGTGACACCATCATGTTTACATCGGTGATCAAGTTAATAAGTAAGATCCTTTCTAAAGCTCACACCAGATGACCTTGTAATGAACTGTTAAACATTAGCAGTACTAGCAGCGGATGGAACATCATTAAACTTTTGTCATTCACAGGCTGAACAAAAAAAAAAGAAAATATTGAATTAGAAAAAAAATTGACTTTCAATAACCCAACTTTAGCTTTCGTATATAATATTAGTATAAAATGTTACTAGGACACATTATTGTTGGTCTAATTCTTTGTGTTTTCATGACAGAGTCTTTGTGTCAATGATCAAAACATAAGTGAATTCTGCCAATGGTCATCCAACGAGGGTCTCCTGGACGCCGACTCACAGCAACAGATTCTCGCACAACACTGTAACGTCCGCAACGTCCCCTCATTGACCAGCCCGGGGAAGCGCCTTTTGTCCCTGCCGCCTAATGGCCCCGACGCTGCCAGGGGTAATTACGGGTAATTGGTGGTACAATGAGGTGATGACAGCCGTGGAACCACCGCGGCACGGGGAGCGAGGTGCTCCCCCCCCCTCCCCCACCGGCCCAGCCCTGGCCTGGCCTGGCTCAGCCTGCAAAACCCATGGGCAGCACCCTCACCTCGCTCCCCACCACCCGTCACGACCGACAGGGCACAATTAAGTCGGCACAATAAGGTTTTTGTGGGACCCTGTCCGTGACATATCAACATCACATCTTAAGCAGCGAGTTGAACTCCTTATTTTTTTTCTCGCCCCTCTGCAAAGAATCCCCCCCCCCTTTGCGCAGCACTCCAGAGAAGCATAAATTTTAATCAAAGAAAAATAAAGCGAGAGGTCAAAGGACCTAAATCTAAATAAACCTTGGGGAGGTGTAAGAAAATACAGGGAGGACGGAAGCAGGTCTCTAATGATGATAGCGAGATTGAGGAAGTATTGCATGACTCCCAAGCACTTGTATGACTGATCCCTTTCATTTAGGGTGACAGCTTGTTTCTGAGGCAGCACAGGTTTGAAAAAGAAAAAGAAGAAAAAAAAGAGCCCGAGTTAAACGATCAGTTACTTTTGGCACTGGAGCACCTTTCCGTCCCTTCCGCCCTTGAGTCAAATGAGGGACTTGGTGGTTGTGGGGGACAGAGAGAGAGGGAGAGAGAGAGGTGGAATTGATCATTGCTGGGAATTTCCTGTCAAATTTGCTGAGTGCTGCTTTCGCTCAGCAACACATTAACCTTTGTTTGCTTGTGGGAACCCGCTGAGATGAAGACCCCTTGCACAGTCATGAAGGGGAGCAAACTGAAGGGCCTGGAGGCTTTTTTTTTTACACTAGAGTGCTGCTTAGAGGGCTGGATTCAGTCAGTTGCCTGTATCGGAGGGTGGGGTGTGGGGTCTCATGCTGCACAACAAGTTTCTGTTCAGTTTGTCGGTAGCAGGAATCTACTCTAGATAACTCGCATGATATCAAGGAGGTCACTTCATATTTCTGTCTCATACTCCTCGCCAGCTCCTCGTCACCGCCGTGGCTGCCGCCGGCCCCGCTGCAGAGGAGCTACCCGCTCTCTGTTGTCGCCGCCGCCGCGCTCATGCTGGCACTGCTCGGTCGCCACCGCCTCGCGCAGTGATATATCCCAGCATAAACCGCGCGCTTGAAGTTGGCGGCTGCTTACCGTAGTTGCGAGACCTGCTACGGCTCAATATTGGTCCATATATAAGGCGCACCGGACTATATGGCGCACTGTCAGCTTTTGAGAAAATTGCAGGTTTTTAGGTGCGCCTTATAGTGCGGAAAATATGGTATGTTTGAATGTGGGGGGCGGGGTGTCAGTGGTTTGTGTCAGTTTGAAGCTGTTCTGTCAGTTTGAAGCTTAAATTGGGCCTTTGCTTTGCAGCTTCAGGCTCATTTTGATCAGAAGTGGGACGTGCCAAGAAAAATGCCTCCGCTGCTTGTAAAGGTTTCAGACCATTTTCTCTCAATAATATGTTGAAATATATCAGAGCACCACATCAAGCAGAAATGTGTTGAAGCCCGTCGGTCTCCAACTGTTTGGTTAGCTCACTCGAAGCTGCGACAGTCTACGGCGGTTCCTGTCGAATGTTTGCCGTCGGAGATTAGGCGGCTGCCCGATTGGAGCGAAATGCTTGCCGCAAACGTATCCCCAGTGTTTGCAGCACAGGAGTTCTGCTGTGACTCTGAATATCTGACCAGCAACTTTTATTCAGTAGCGGATTATCGGCTCACTACAAAGGCCCCGTCACAGACATTTAAGTATGTCAGGGTCGATGTGCGGATGACCTCATTTCACGTGTCAAATGGACATTACTCCTCGACGACCTGAAACTTGTGACCACCTCAGAGGTATTGTGTGGAAAAATTGATTTTGGGGGGATTTTTAGATTTCTAGTTCTTAAAATCTTTGAAAAATCTAAACAATTAAGAAAAAACCTCTCCTGGACAATCATGCAAGCAATGTCCAGAAGGAAGCTGTGAAAGTGATGTCTGCTATTTTCCATGATGTCCAGTTGTGTGTGTGTGTGTGTGTGTGTGTGTGTGTGTGTGTGTGTGTGTGTGTGTGTGTGTGTGTGTGTGTGTGT
>JASSRZ010001483.1:0-10005 GCA_032164315.1 Malacoctenus gilli
TAGTGCAGAAAACAAATAGGAGTGATCCACCCTGTCAAAGGCTTTCTCCTGGTCCAGTGACAACACACCACAGTCTATGTTATACAATTTGCACACATCAATGACATCACGAATGAGAAAAATATTGTCCATAATTGTCCTATCAGGAACACAATAATTTTGGTCTGGGGGAACAATAACTCCCAGGAAGTCTTTAAGTCTGTTAGACAGGGCTCTGGAAAGCACCTGAAGATGTGAGACGATGTGGTTCCTCTTCTATTCTGTCCATTGTAAAATCAACCGTGCAGTTAAAATCACCAGCAAAGATCAGCTGCTCCTGACTGTACATCAAAAGTTTGTCTTTCAGTTTATCAAGAAAAGAAACTCTCTCCCTCCCCTGATTGGGTGCATAAATGTTCACAAAACAAAAAACCGAACCCTCAGTTTCTGCTTTCACAATAAGCAGTCGCCCCTTAACCACTTCTGTCGAAGACAGGATTTTTGCATTTGCAGATTTCTGAAAAAGCACAGCCACACTTGCACTAAAGTTTGTACCATGACTTAACACAGAGGGACCCTCCCACCATGAGACCCAATCTCTTTCGTCAGCAGGGTTGCTGCGTGTCTCCTGCAGGAACAAAATATCCATTATCTTTTGTATGGAGACATCCATTATCAATGCCCTTTTTTGTCTGTCCCTCCCATCATTAATATTTAGAGACCCTACTTTAAGGCTCCTCATAGAAAAGACAAGAGAAGAAAACAAACAAGAAAATACAAAAAGAAAACAGTAGAAGAAAGAAAACACCGTGAAATGCACGAACATGTCAGCTTACTTTTTGACTTATCGAACCGTTTTACCTTTCGCTGCTTTTCTCAAGGCTGTGATGTGTTTTTTAAGCCGGAATCGTTTCTTTTCGTCAAGGAGGTCAAAACCAAATTGCCGTTTCAATGAATCAACAGATCTAATGAATTTATCAGAAACAGAAAGAGTATCAGACTCGGTTTCATAATCCATGTCCTCTGTATCACAGGACGCCTGACTGCTGGCCAAACCCTGACCTGCTTCCCCAGCCACGGGGGCCGCACCTCCCGCACCACTGGTATAAGCTTCCGACCCATCATTTGCGGCAGCCTGTGACTGCTTTACAGTGACTGCAGAATGGGGGACACTCGGGCGTTCAGCGGTTAGCGACACTTGCTTCTCTGACGAGTTAACACGTTTTTTCTTACCTATTCCCTCTCGTGAAGCACCGGTGTCTGTGTTTGCACCGCTGCGATCCACCGATGCGCCCCCGGCCCGCCCAGAGCCAGATTGGATTTGTCGCGGCGCCAGCCGCGGACTTGTCAGCGGCGGAGGCAGCGCCAGCCTCGGACTTGTCAGCGGCGGAGGCAGCGCCAGCCTCGGACTTGTCAGCAGCGGAGTCAGCCGCCACCTCATTGCGCGTGGAGCTGCCTGGCAAACGCGCCTCATCCTGCTGCTTATGTGGACAAGCGAAACGCTTATGTCCCACATCGGCACATTCAAAACATTTCATCTGGCCAGCGCTGGCATACACCATATAGGAACTTAACCCGAAAAGAAATTTCCAAAGTTTGTGTCCGCGAGTCCAAGATCATGAACACCTGCCGCCTCAGAGATTTAACATGTTTTAAGTTCGGGATATTTACATCCCAGATTCACGGTTTTGAAACCACTGGCGATTTTCCCAAACCTACGCAGCTCGTTCTCTAATAGTTCATTGCTAATGAACCGCGGAACACCGGACACGGTGATCCGCGTGGAGGGAGCTGACAGCGGGGAAACCTGCACAAAGATGTCCCTCAGGAACACACCGCTCTCTATAAGTTTGAACACAAGAGGCTCACTCTCTACAAACACCACGACGGCTTCATTCATCCTTGACGCCAACAAGTTTGTCATGACCGACCTGCTCGCCCGCGGCTAACAGAACCTCCTCCACTGTAACACTTTTGTCCGTCGGTACTATTTGCACTCCTTGACGGATAGATGGAGGTGGCATCTCGGCGGACGCTATCGCTCCCAAACAACCGCCCGAACAACACCTAATTCGCAGCCAGCCTTCCGTACGAAAAAATATGAAAAGAAGCTTACCTGCTCATGCACAGAGATAGTTGAAAAAATGCAGTGGGAAAACCACAGCACAGGGAAAGAAAACACCATTCAAATTCAAATTCTCCGCCACTCGCACGTCCACCATCACTTACACTCACGCTCACACCCGCGCACCGGAAACAGAAACGAGAGGAGAGGAGAGGAGGCCTCTGCAGAAACAGTCAGGTGTCATGACCCCATTCTTATTGCTTTGGATTATTGTCCCTTTTCTTTTTTCCCAGTGAATCCATCAACTCTTTTCCGGCAACAAGGAGCAGCCAAATAAGGTGAGCACAAAACAGCTTTCAAATTTCTGCCAGATGTTTGGTCAGTCTGTTACTCAGGTAGATTGTTGGCCTTAAAGAAAAAGACAAATTTTAGGTATCAAACTGTTGCTAGAAATTATGATTGAATATAGTCAAATATAATTTTGTAACCACATGTGCATGTATGGCAAGTGTGAAAAACACCATTATTTTGGAAATTAAGGGTCCTGGGTCCCTGTGAATCCTAATTTCGCACCATTGGACACTGAGTCTCTTTAAAAGACTGTGCTAAATTTTTGGGGAGTTTGGAGTGACTTGAAGACCATCACAGGCTTTGAGACAACCAGCAGCAGAGGCGTCGATGACAATTTGGACAATTTGACACGGCTCTTGTCCACTGCCCCTGGGCTCTACTGCCGGCCGGAAGGGTGCTGCCACTCCACTGCAACCCCCTGTAAGACCTAACAACCCTTTCCCATCTGGCCAATCATCTCCTCCCTCTCCTGCTACATCCACATTGTCCTTCACTGCTGATCAAGTGAGGAGACAGCTGTCAAAACTCCACGAAAGCATAGCTAAAGGCCCTAATGGTTTTCATACTAAGGTGTTCAAAGCCTGTGCCCCCCAGCTTTGTGGAGCACTACATCACATCTCCAGCTCTACCCTGAGTCTCCAAAAAGTTTCTGTGCCGTGGAAGACATCATGCATCACTCCTGTTCTCAAGAAGCCATGACCCAGAGACTCCAAGGGCTACAGACCAGCAGCATTAACGTCCCACATCAGGAAAACACTTGACAGGCTCATCTTGGATCAGCTACGACCAACTGTCATCAACAATCAATCGTAGCAGATCGCCTACTGCACCCGACTGGGAGTTGAGGATGCGACCACCTTCCTGCTGGATCGAGTCTATGTTCAACTAGACAAGTCTGACCAGACAGTTCTGTGAGGGTCATGTTTTTTTGACTTTTCCAGTGCTTTTGACACCATCCGATTGGCTCTACTCGGTGAAAAGATGACATCAAGGCAGGTTGCTGCTCCGCTCGTTTCCAGGATTATAGACTACCTGACTGGCAGAGCACAGGATGTCCATCTTACATGTTGTGAGTCTGGCAGAGTGGTCAGCAGCATGGGGGTCCTTAGGGGATAGTCCAGTAATCCTTCCTCTTCACCACAGACTTTAACTACAGGTCCAAGCCCTGCCACCTTCAGAAGTTTTCTGATGACTCAGCCTCAGTCAATGAGGGTGATGAGGAAGAGTATAGGGCTGTGGTGGGGGCTTTGTCACATGGTGTGAGCAAAACCACCTTCTGCCACCAAAGACCAAGGAGCTGGTGGTTGATTTGAAGAGGAGTAAGACACTGATGACTCCCATTTCCATCCAGGGGGTCAGTGTGGACATTGTGGACACCTACAAGTATGTGGGGGTGCACTTGGACATAAACTAGACCACATTTGGTTTGGGGATGCAGTGACTGCAAACAGCAGCAGAGCACCGGTGCTTTGTGGTGCTGTTGCAACTCTATTCCAGCCATCAGAGATCCCGTCATAAACTGTTTGGAACATCGTCAGAGATGCTTTTAGTGATCAGGAGAGCGTGAATGCAATCAGACATTTCCTAAAGATGCTGTATTTTCAGGTCAGCCCAGACAGCTGTGAATGATCGGTCATCATCCCTCCTGGTGAAAACTTTCTTTCTCCCGTGTGAAGACGGTTTCTCATAGAGATAGATGGTGGAGATGATGTTGGCTGAGCAAAAACTTCTGCTGGGACTCCATTTGGAATGCACCCAATAAAGTAGTCCCCCCCCCCCCCCATTGAATAATTTCAGTTCTCAGGGATTAAATTGATCCAGTCCGCCATCCTCTCATTTCTTTTCAGGTCAGGATGAAGCTGCAACACTCTCTGCCATCGCTCAAAAGCAGAGCCGATATTGACACGAGTTTTGCTCCGTGTCGCATCAAGTTGTTGATTTACTGTGTTGATTTGCTTTGTTTGCAATTGTCCTCTTTGATCCCTGCGGCTCACCTTGGTAGCTCATTTCAGGTTTTTTGTTTGGTTTTTTCTTACACCTATTAAAGACGTTTCTACCACTCTGTGAGGCTGGTGTGGAGACAGTGCTCAGTGGAGAAGGCAGGGTGGAGGGGGTTGACAGGGGTAACGGATGACTGACACAAATCCCGATCAATCATTCGATTCGGTCTGAAACGAATGATTGGTCACATTTTTATGAGAAAAACCAAGATATAAACTAAGGATGCATTTATGTGTTCCAGCAGTTGGTGAATTCATATTAAAATTTATTCTTACATGCAATGTTAGAAACATTTTAAAATTACAACAAAGTATAAAATTGCAACAAAGGTAAATATACCTTTAAGCAATGTTTTCGAAAATGTTCTTTGTTGTTTATCTGCACACACAAGGATTATGTTACACTGAATATCCTATTCAGAGTGAGTATTACATGCTGTCTAAGGAGAGTGTGAGTACAATAATGAAATTTGATCCTGCAGTGTTTTCACACTGTTCGTTCTTCTGGGTAATTCTACGTTTCAGAGCAACTGAAGACAGACTATCTCATCACACTATTTCAGATATTGTTTCTGTCTTAGGGTTTAGTCGTAATCTCATCTGGACTCGGATCTGGACTAGTATTAGGTAGACTCAAACTTGACTTGAACTTGATCCTTTGTGGAATCGGACTTGACTTGGACTCAACAAGCCTGGACTTGGACTGGTCTTGGACTCGATAAAGGATTATCAGAAAAGAACATAATCATTATTAGATGTTTCACTTTGAAAATCTACAGCCTACCAAGACTACAGCCTTGGTAGCAGCTTGCCTTGCGTTGCCTTATTTGCAATGATTTTGAAATGTCCTGGAATAACGAAAATACTTAAAATGTCTTGAAAGACCCTTTTTTGTCTCCTTATGTGACAGCAATTCAAGTTCTGTAGTACACAAGTTCACAAGAATTGCATGTGTTTAACGTGTGACCCAGGGTTATATAGACAATAACTGAAGAATGTGTACATGTTCTTTTAATTTAGCCTTTTTCAACAACACACTTATGGTACAAAAAGTTTTCACAGAAATGTACAGATTTTAATAATTTCCAATGAAAAAACAGTCATATTAGAAGAACTATCAGACAACAACTTTCCCATCTTTCCTTTTGTTTCAGGTTCACTCTGGCTTCTTGCTTGTTGTTGGTAAAACACTTCAGAAACTGTCAGGGAAGAAAGCACAAGTACAAGTCTTCGACGCTTTCATCATTTGCCCCTAAAACACCGGATCTATCAGGATAACCTGCTGTGTTCCCCTCAACGGTTGCTGTGTTGAATTAAAGGAGGCCAGCTTCAGATGGACTTATCACAGTGGGTTCATAAAAAAGGACAGCTGAAACAATAATGTTAGAAATGATCAGTAGTGCACATGCAGTTTTGGTAAAGTAAACATGTTTGGGGAAAAACATAATTTTTGTTGTTTGTTAAAGGCCTTTGTGTGGCTGCTGAAGGTGTGTCATCATGAATAAGGACCCCGAGCATGGAGGCGGTCTTCACAGCTTGACTGTCAGTGTTCATCATCCAGCTTAGAACTCTGCCTCTTTTTATTCTTCACTGGAAAAAACATTGCTCGCCAGTTGAAATGCATCAGTGATATTAAGAGATGGCTTGTTGAACCATCTCACTGTTTTGTTGTATTGTCACAAATGTAAAAACAGAACCACATCTCGTCCTTTTGATATTTGGTCACAGTCATTTTTACATTGAATCCAGTCAAAGTGCTATTTCAAGAGCTTGTCGTTATTTAGACTTCCTTCAAGAAAAAGACAACACAATTCAAGGAGTTCAGAGTGGTCATGGCCAGCTGAATGACCGGCCAGTGATCTGGTAAAACTTCTGATTGAAGGGGTGAAAGAATTTTTGCAGTTTTGTCACTACTGATGGATCCACGTCTGGATGGATGCGGCCTTTGCTGCCTGCCAGGCACTTGTTGAAGACAATGTTAAATCGCAGACAGAAGAATCCCCTGGTAGCATTAAAATACAGGTTGTACTGGCTGATCCTTGAGGGCAGGTTGAGGAAGCGCTCCACTAGCTGCAGCTCGGGCAGTGGGTCAGTAATAAGGCGATCCCCGTCCACAATGTGAAACTGTTCCACAGGAAAGTACTTGAGCCAACGCTCCAGGTGTTTGGTGTAGATACTTGTCCTTACTGCTTTGTACTTAGTGTTCACCTCACATGTTGTGGTGTCAATTGCGAGCTTCTCGAACTTGTGGTAGGTCTTGTTTTTGCGCTCCTTGCCTTCAAGCACTTGGGTGTAGTCCGACACAGCCCGAGTGGTGGGCTCACGGACGATGATAAGCAGCTTGATGGAAGAGTTCATCTTGAAGATGCGTTCTGGGACTTCCTCTGTGATGAAGTAGGCTGGGCTCTTCTCAATGGTGATCTGGTGTGGGAAAGAAAACGGCATCTTGCCCCTGTACCAGTCCATACCCCTGGCATAATTCTGGTCATTGTCAAAGAAGTGGATCTCCTGCGAGGCCTTGACCACAGCTGGATGCAAGTTAAGCATTTCCAACAAGGCTCTGGTGCCTCCCTTCCGCACTCCAATGATGATGGCCTGGGGCAGCTGCTGGACCAGGTGGTGCACATGGATTTGCTCTTTGGTGGCATTTCCCTTACGCAGCTCGTGGAGCAGGCCACGCTTGAACTGCAGAGTGCGGAGAGGGATTGGCTCTGGCTCAGGGGGGGTCAGTCTGCTCTCAATGGGGCAAAATGGCTGAGGCCTGAGGGTAGAACAGAAAAACAGACAGGCTGAGACTCAACAAGGTCAGCTGAACTTAACCATTACAAGCTAAATCGCTAGCATTTAGTACACCCAGAAGTAAAGGTCTCTTCAATGTGGCCTGTTATTCAAACCATCTGGACAAAGTTTGATGGTGGCGTGTCTGCTAAGTGTTCAACACCAGTGTTCACCATGGTTCTAATACACACCAGTTCTCTTGGACACAGCATCAACACTGAAATGAATGGTTTTACTCAATAGCACACAGAAAACTGGAATGAACATGCCGTCCTCTACAAGCACTGCTCAGAAGAATAGAGGAGTCCAAGGAACCCGCTGGTTGGTCTCCATGCTGGTGACTTGTAAGCCAACAGGATAGTTTCTACTCATTCTACTACAGCGTTGGTTAAAATGCTGCCATTATATGTCATTAACAGAGATGATAAAAATGCTAAGTCATTGTTGCGGGGATATAATTGGAAGCTTTTGACTTTGTAAATGATGCACCGTTACCTCTGCTCTGTTGACATAACCCCATTGCCAGGAAATGGCCTGCAGTCTGTCATTGTCACATTTTCAGCCAAATTCTACTTGCTTGGAGCCACAGCTCCTAAAAGTTTCTGATAAAAAACACTAAACCTGATGGAAATCATTTGATACATGGTGGACTCTGGTTAGGGGAAGCAGAAGAGGTACTGAAACTGTGTGGCCATCCTGTGTGTTTGGTGGCATGAGTACAAAGTTTGTACAAATCCAGGTCTGAGGAACTAGGATCTCTGCATAATCATGTCCTCACTTCCGATCTGTGTGGTCAGACCACCACGATCACCCTCTTCTGTCCTAACTGCTAAAACCGTTGAGTGTTCTCAACAGGCAAAGTGCAATCGTGCAAATACAATTATTTGTGTGAAATTAGCATACCTACACACACATACACCTACTGTTTTGTCTCCCCCATTAAACAGGAATAAACAGCAGCACAAGGACACAATGGCAAGAGCAGCAACACATTCCAATGCCTTCACTTTCCTGAGAAGTTTCAACTATCTACATACAGGATCGCCATGGATTGCGCCAGTTATATAAATACTAAAATATGTATCTCCACTTTCTCATGAGCTGTGTAGCCTTTTGCTTAGGGCTCGCTGGGACCAAGCTTAAAAATGATCATTTCCAAACCTAAAATTGTGAGCCAGTGTACAATTACACGGAGCTGGGAGTTGTTACTTTTTGTTCCAGTCTGTCTAAAATGATCATTTTGATGAAAATGGTGTCAAGGGCTCTTGAGAGTTGTTAGATGGGAGAGTTGAACAATGACAACCGACCTGTCCAAAGTCCCAACCCTGGCCACGAGATAGAGGACGCTTCCGACGGCGAGGCTGCCCAGCACGAAGAGCTTCTGTCTTAGCACTGCCTGCTGTTTGAATAGCATGGCCCTCCATCAATCTTCAGGACTGTGTCTTCAGCCTGCAGAGACCAGCACATAAACCACGAATCACTTCGGGAAAAGAGACAGCCTAATGTTTATTAACACACACTCAGTCAAGGCTTAGAAGTGATTAGACCACACTCACAGTTGCCTGCAAAATGCTGCACAGCTATAAAGAGTGAATGCTCCACTCCTCCACCTTCATTTGTTTTACGTTTGAATTGAGAACGATTTGAAGTAACATGTCGGCTTGCTGACACGGATGAAAATTAATTGATTTGCCTAATTACAGATGTTAAAATCTGTCAGTACCAGACAGACCAGACTGAAACACCAGTCCATTTGGAACAGGTTGAGCTGTGAAGAATTCATGAACTGTTGTCTCACTGTCTAGTTCACCACCTGCAAAAAACGTCAATTTCACGGCACATTTTTCAGATGCTAACGCAGTCTGTTCAAACCAGGAGGAAAAACAATCCAAACAGAATTTCAACACAATCGCTGCTGCAGTGAGATGGAAACTACTGCAAACCATAAAATAATATTCACAATGAAAAAGAACAGAATGATTCCATAATTTGACACGCAGCTGAGGGGAATTCAACTGGTTCAGTTAATATATGTTTGCTCTCATTAGAAACCAAAACACGGATAAAATGAATGTTGGCTGTGGAGGTATTTCAGCTTCAAAGTGCATCGCCAGAGAAGACAAGATGTGATGTGAATGAAAACATGTAGTCAAATGTAGACGACAGGATGTGAAGTTCACTTGTGTTGTTGTTTTTTTGTGTTTAGTTTTCTTTCCTCTCCATTTGTCTTCTGCTCCTTCAATTTTGAAATTCATGTTTTTCTGTTTACAGGAAACTTTTTCTTTTATGTAAAGTCTTCAAGTGCCTGCGCAAAGGAACTATATAAGTATCTACATTTATTAAGCACACTCAAAGTGCAAAGAACTTATCTCCAAATATAATACAGATTAATCCTGTCTGTTGTTGGTACTTTGTGCTTCAGTGTGAGTTCATTGGTGAGCAATAGATAAACTGTTTAGCTCAGATGCAAGATAGTAATGCAGGCTGCGTTAGCTGTGTTGCTCCTGAAACTTCAGTTTCGACCAACACTTCTTAGCAATCTAAAAAAAACTGTAAAAAGAAAAAAAAAAACAGTTCACAGTTCAAAGTATTTATGTAAGTAGAACCAATAAATAAAGAGCATTTTCTGCATTATGGGGCAGCAGAACACTGGGAGGATCTCAGACTTTATAAGGAGGACAGGGACACGACAACTTTAGCAAAAAAACCTGCTGAATACTTTCATTAGGTGTAGACAATTGGGGTGGTAGACCTGTACAGACAGACAGACAGACAGACAGACAGACAGACAGACAGACAGACAGACAGACAGACAGACAGACAGACAGACAG
>JASSRZ010001484.1:0-10004 GCA_032164315.1 Malacoctenus gilli
ACACACACACACACACACACACACACACACACACACACACACACACACACACACACACACACACACACAAACTGTCCTAAGGCAAGATTGAGCTCTCGATGGGTTTTTTTTGCCCCCCTCAGCAAAAATAAACATGGCACCAAAGCATGACCGTGCAGAAAAATTAATCGCTGAATAATGTTTTTATTTGAAGCTTGATAGCAAATCAGGAGTAGCATATGAGGCGGCGACGTCGCGCAAATTAACCTTTCGTCTGCTCAGACTGTTGTTTTGTTGCAGCCGTTTTTTGCGATCTGCATATTGTAATCGGCGCCGCTTTTACAGCGAGCTCAGCCTGACTGTGAGTCAGGCAGGATAGCAGGTCTAACGCGGAGGCAATCACGCTCGCCCATTTATACCTGCGAGAAATGTTAATGTCACCAATCGACTCCCACCAGCAGGTTTTTCGTGGGAGAACCCGTGAAGCTTCACACAACAGAGAACCATGACGAGGATCGGGGCCGAGGCTCACCAGGTGTGGGGTGAAAGAGGATCGAGTCGCGCTGGGAACGACGTGCGAATCACACACTTTGAAGGAACGGCGCGAGAACACAGACCACCGCGGACAAAATGCAAACGTACGCGCGGCAGGTTGCAACTTCGATAGACCTCCAGAGCGTCGGCGAGCAGAAACGACCACCAAAAATGAGAAATATACTGTATTTCGCCGGTAAAAAACCTACAGACAGCACGTGGCAGAATGCGGGAAGCGTGAGCGAATTTTTGCACACAAACTCCAGTAATTGCCCGGCGTTGGACCTGCTGTCAGGTGCGTCCTCGCTGCTCCCTCCCCGCATCCGCCCTGCTCAGCTAATTGTCAACAACAACTTTCTGGAAACGAGCAAACGAGCGACCAGAACATGCTCCATAAATAAACCGCCGGCGCGCTTTGAATAATGGGAGAATATAATAAGACCTCATCAGTGGCTGTCACTGATTCATGTGATATAAATACAGAACTGCAGCTCTCCACAGCGGCTGTCCCAGAGGAAATGCGCTGTTTTCTGTTCGCATGCAATGTGATGCACTATTTATGAACATTCATGTGAAATTTATTGTAGCTTTATTTAGTGCAAGCATGTGTGTTCACATGAGTGTGCACACTGGGACCTCTGTGTCTGTGCGCGCGTCTGTGTGTGTTTGTGTTTGTGTGTGTTAACTCCAGATGGTCCGTAAGCCCTTGTAGCTCCCATAGTTATCAATTCGAGCAAGAATTATGCAGGCTCGCTTAAATTCTGCAAACAACCCTTAATTCTTAATTTAGATATTAATTACTTTGCCTGTTACTTGGCAAAGCCGCGTGATTTCCCCCGACACCGGGCATGTTTATAACTGGGGTGTGTGCTGTTTCAGGCTGCGAGAGAGCATGTACACGTTGTAGGAGGCTCAATAACACGACTCCAAACAAGTTCATTAGCTGAGACCAAACACTGTCAAGGGCCCACGAAGGCGTCAGCGCAAATATTTACAGTAGCAAATAGACTGCATTTAACAGTCTCACAACTGTGTGTCTTTATTGTGGAGGAATTTCAAATTGAGTTGATGGAGAAGTCGCTAGAATATTCACTTTCGGTGAGTCTATGACGCATCATGAAGTTTCAGTGTTGCTGTTCGCTTCGCCGAACCATCTGGGTGCTTACGAATGTTTGGAAGCGCTAATAATGGAAAACTTGACTCCGTTCCAGGTGCATGGGAGTGTTACCAACCGGCACGGTAACACAAGCTGACACCTGAAGGCAGCAGAAGATGCGAATCGTGACTCTCCCGCGTGACACCTCCGTTCGTTCTGGTGGTCACGGAGGAAGGACAAAGCAGTAAGCGCGCAGCTTACGGTCAGCAAGGAAAGTCTCACGAGTGTTGTATCAGTCAGTATTGAATAAATGCTAAATATACCGCGCGACGAATATTGATTGTTTTTTAATGGGACTTCTTTTAGCTGGCTAAAATAGGCTTTCTCGCTGACCTTGTGGACATCAGTTCATCGCTCATCTTCCACATGAGCGGAGCCGCGTCTCGTCCTCGTTCATCCCGACCTGCTGCAGGAAGTGAACCGAAGTCACTGAATAATTGTTCGAATGAAAATTACTGTCTCGCATATCAAGCTTTTGTAAAACAACGTCAGAGTGTGAGATTGATTTTCGCGCGGTCGTCGCAGCTTATCTGCACACGTTTTGCTGTAAAGGTGGAGGGAAGTCGCACCAAACGTGGGATTCTTTCCACTTTTCTCACATGCAGCATCTCATGTTGTGACAGGTTGGCGTCTCGGAGAGATGGTCTGAATTTTTTGTCTGTGACTTTGCACCTTTTGCCTCCTCACAAAAAAGAACAGTTCTGTTGTCAAAAACGCAGGAAAACAGGTTGCACTCACACACTCAACCCATAAGAAAAGCTGGGGGCTTTCAAAATAAAAGCACTGGACATCCAGGTGTCTTGATAGATTCTAGAAAGCCTCCTGTTCTCTTTGTGTGAAATGTGAAAAATCAAAAGGCTGAAAGGCTCGGAGCAGCAGAGGATCCCAGACTCAGAAACCTCTGATCGAACCAGCAGGCTCCTTTTCACTTCCTTTTTTCGCTTTTCTTTGAAGAGATTCATGAAATGCTTAAACTCACTGCATGATGATGATGATGATGAGTGTCTGTCAACTCAAACCAAAGATACAATTTAGCGATGCAAAAAAGACATTTGTAGTTAATTTCTGTGACAGATTTTTCACTATTATCACTATTTAACACTTAACACCCACACACTGTTGAATTCAAAAAGCACAAACAGAGCTGATTCGGCCGAGTGACCATCTTGGCTGACCGTCCTCCTCCATTCTGTTGTTGTTGTTGTTCACATTCACGTCATTTACTCCTCAGCTTCTCGCTCTGGCCGCCGCGCAGCTCCATCCGGTGTTGTTCTGGCTGACAACAACCGAAATAACTCCGCAGCGATCCTGTTATTCAACGGCACCTGTCTCTCTCTCTCTCTCTCTCTCTCTCTCTCTCTGTGCCTCTTCTCCCCCTCTCTTTCAGTGCACCCCCATCGTCGGTCATGGATTTGTGTTGGACAAATACAAGTGCCAGTGCAGGAGAGGATTTTTCCACCCCAGCCGAGTGGCGCTCAATGGCTTCAAAAGTAGGTTACAAATCCCCCTGTAATAAAAAAAAAAAAAAAAAAAAAACGCACACTGCAGTGAGCTGTCAGATCAAAACTTTGAATCTTTCAAAGCGAGCGTTTGAGATTTATGACCAAAAAAAAAGAGAGAGAGAGAAATAAAACAACGACTGTTTTCCAGCTGACAGCCACATATTGTGTTTGAAATTCCTGTTCCAGCTTTGAACGGGTATCCTGGGGCCTCGGAGGTTATGAAACCCTCAAGTTCCAGTCAAAGGATTTTTGACTGTTGTTATTGTAGCGACGTCTACTATGTTTCTATTTAGAGAGCTGGTGGGAGCCACAGGTGGCATTTGAATCACAAACCTGTTGGATTGTTTTTGGAGCTGTGTGGGCAGACAAGACAACCTCGGCGGAATAAATTACAGGAGAGGATTAGTCACACTTTATTTCGCCATTTGTCGTTTTGTTTTCTGCCCGTTCATTCCTCAAGGCCAGAACGCTCCTCAAGGATCCTCGGCATTCACGCCGAGCAGGTGCCGCTCCTTGTTTGATCCTGAAAAGTTCGAATTTGCGACCAGGAAGAGGGAGGTTTCATCGTCGGGGGAGATTTTTGGGGGGGGATCTGATGGTAACAGCAAATCGTTATCATTAGAAATCGGGTCATTAGCTGGTTTATTATTCCCAAATGAGTCAACACATTGGCCAGCAACAACAACGAGCAGCCGGGAGAGAATTCACAACACAGCGATCGAGCAGTGGCCATGATCGTCACCCAGCACACACACCACAAAAATAAAAGTCCAGTAAAAAAAATTGCAGATTGCAAAGGGGTTCCAGCCTCAAGGTTCCGGTCCAACCTTCTCTACCAACTCAACCACAGTGGGGGACTGCAGGGCTTCAGTCCAGGCTCACACTTAAGCCCACTCATTTTTGGTCATCTCCAAAAATCTCATCTCAGTGAGGGGCTGCAGGACTTCAGTCCATATCAGTCTCAAGTCCAGGCTCAAGGCATCTTTAGGTCATCTCGGACTCGCCAACATTTTGTTTTAATTGTGTCAACCGAGCCCAATCTTGTTTTTATTCCCCCGGAAATGAAACATCATGCA
Source organism: Malacoctenus gilli (assembly GCA_032164315.1). Lineage (NCBI taxonomy): Eukaryota > Metazoa > Chordata > Actinopteri > Blenniiformes > Labrisomidae > Malacoctenus > Malacoctenus gilli. The sequence continues at coordinate 4,248 of JASSRZ010001484.1, forward strand.
TCACAACAAACCTGTTTGTTGTGTTGTTTGACAGGATTACAGAAATTACTGAAGTGATTTTCACCAAAGTGGGCAGAACAGTGGTGTGGTGGTTTACGTTTCTGCCTCGTAGCAAGCACGTCCTGGTTTCACACGCGGGGGGGGGGGCCTTTCTGTGTGGAGTTTGCATTTTGTCCCTGTGCATGCATGTTCAGCTTTGATGAGCTGAACTCTCGTCAAAGCTGAACATTCTGTAATGGACAGAGAGGAGGGACGGAGGAGATTGATTGACATTGGCCTACAGTCCCTCAGTCAATCAGGACGCAGAACGCGATGCGCGTTCATAAGCTGTTTAAAAAATAGATTAACAAAATGTTTTTTAAAAAACTGCACGGATATGTCTCCGCAAGGTGAACGGAGTTATAAGGAGTGTTCACTGTACTCGAAAGAAGTTCTCAGTCATGTGGTTGCTGTTACTCACAATGACACCTACAGCTATTTAGAGTGAGTATCAAAATCTCAGCCAAATATTTCCTTTTCGATGTCTCCTCAGTTTATTTGTTTGAATGACTTGTTGAGGACTTGAAGGAAAAAATATCAGGACTTGGACTTGCCTGTCGGGACTTGGGACTCGACTCGGGACTCAAAGACTTGAAACTCGAATTTGACTTGCGAAACAAGGACTTGGTCCCACCTCTGCTAATCACAGGCTCATTGTTGGTGGGGAAACCTGTAGCTTCACAGTGCTGCTGTGCTCGTTGATGAAGCAGACGTTGTTTTTTTTTATAGTTTTCTCTATTGATGGTCTCGTTTTTAATTTATCTTGACTGCTTCAATCTTTATTTTTGCCCCCTATAGATCAGAAACACACTTGAAATGTGAATGAGTGCCCCCCGGCTTGGCGCCGAATCCTTTTCTCTATCGACGCTCTTCTCCTCACCTTTTGGGATTTCAAGTATATCCTTAACTTTAGCCCCGCGATCGTGCTTTGGATGCGAATGTCTGCATTCTGGCAGCTTGACTCAAAGCGCTGCAGTATCCTCAGGCAGGAAGCTTGGCCCTGATGAGCAAGATAATCAGGCAACTGCGGTGGTTCTCATCCGCGACTCCAACAATACAGCCCCCCCCACTGCCGCTGCCGCCCCCCAGGGGGGTTGATATGCTAAGCCGGAGCTCTATTATAATGCAGCGTGATGAGGCCTGTCGTCTAAAGGCCCCGCTTGTGAAGAGACTCATCTCCCCAACTCCATGCAGACCACCTCATTAAATCTCAGCAGGGCTCAGGTGGGGTTGTGGCTACATGTGACCCTGATTTCCTCTTTGGAACTCCTTCAGGTTTTTTTTCTTTCTTTTTTTTTTTTATTCCTCGCGCATCTCCAGGAAAAAGACATCAGTCTGGAAACAGATTGCTCCCCAGAAACTGGCTGCCAAACAGAACATATCAATCAGGATGACATACGGGAAAAAAAGGGCGTACGAAATGCATTTCAATGCATCTCTGGTATGTGCGTACGGAGATGCACACATCCGGTGGTCGCATCACACCAGGTTCAGTCTCCTGATCTGCCGTTCTCGGGGAAATTAGAGACGATCTTGGAGCCATCGTTACAAAATGAGTTAATAAATAAAGTCACGCAAACCACAGCTGCCTTCAAGACCCGGCAATCACTTGTTACTGAGAAGCTCCGAGCTGCAATTATTAGGCCTCTGGAGGATCCTTGATGCGAGTTTAATGGGCTGGAAGGGATGCCTGAGCATGATTGGTGACCGCGAGCGGAGAGGTGCAGCATCGCCGCGAACATCTGGACTCCCGCTCGATGTGTGAAACTGAGCGGAGAAGTGACATCTTCCGGGGGGGATTCTTCAATGTTTCCTTTCATTGCCGCCATGAATTGTTGCGTTCGCCAGCAAAGGAAAACACAGTCGGAGGCGAGTTGTCAGTCTCTCTCTCTCACATGTCACCTGATTCATGAGAATCCCCACAGGCGTCAGACGGCAGTCAGAACTGAGTGGGATCTAAAGACGCTGCGATCGAGCCTGAAAAAAAACTGAGTCAAGAATCTGGATTCATAATCCTGACTCTGAAGATCCCGTATTTAGCTTTCCCTTTGAAATGGAGAATTTCAGGTGGGCGCTTTTTTCTGGATACATTGTAGTTGAACGAGTTTTCGTGCAGGGCTGCCCGATGGTGGAGTGGTTGGAGGTCATGCATTTGGATTCGCTGGGAAGTTTGCATGTTCTCCCAGTTTGCATTGGTTTCTGTTGGTGACTAAATTGTTCATAGGGGTGAATGGGGGTGGGGGGTGTTTTTGTCTCTCCTCGCCCCCTCTATGATGGACTGGCGGCCTGTCCAGGGTACACCCTGCCTTCACCTAATGATGGCTAGGAGCCCCCCACCCGCCCTCATTCGATGGATTCAGCACTATAGAAGATGAACTTTTCTCGCGCTGCAGAGAGTTTTTGCAGCTGAAGATTATTTGTCCGGTTGTTGGTTTTACTCTCATTTTGTCCTCTTTGTCCTGCATCCAACGCGCGATTTACTCGAGCTACTCTATTGTATTCATGGTCTCAAAGTGTAAACAAAGCCGACAATGACCTTTAAAGCCCACATATACATAAACAGAATAGGGAGAGAAAAAAAAAGCACATAATACGCACTAAGCTCAAGTCAAAGCCTGTTATTGCATGAAAAGATAAACGGCTCCTCGGGGATTCACAGAGACAATATTGATTCATGTTAGAGGTTGTTTTTTTCCCCCCTGATTCCTCCACACAGCAGGAATCCGTACAAATAAAACCACCTGATGTGTTCTGTTGAACCAGCGACTTCATGGCTGCTGGATGAATACATCAAGACACTCGTGAACAGGCCAACGAATTCATGCTGGAGTCGCGTCGCCGCGGTCGCGCCGCAATCTCCTTGCCGCATCGCGAACGCCACGCCGAGACCTCCGGAGGACTCGCGCGCTTATCAAAGATCGTTTTCCCCGCGAATGCGTGGTGAAAGCGAAGGATTCAATTACAGACGGACACCGAGTCTCAGCACGGCAGACGCGTCACCCCGCCGAGCGGCGGTATTTTTAGCTCCGCGTCTTTACAGGTAATTGATTAGAGCCAAACGAGCCTGACGTGTGAACGCTCGCAGATGGAAAGGTGGAAAATCTGGCGGTGACGAGAAAAAGAAGCAACAACCTAATAAACACATCTGATGGTGACATGTTCCCAAACAGCATCACTTAGACAAACTACATTGACAAGCAAACTACTTTATTGCCTCTAATTCCTCAGTTCCTCGTCCGCCCAATTAAAGGTGATATTGTTTAATTTACCAGCCGACTGATTCATTACAGGGATTGATTTTCACTCTTTCAGCGTGATGGAATGAATGTTTAATTAGAAGTTACGCGACAACATTATTCAAATTCATTACAGTTCCAGTGCAGCATCATTTATCTGTTTCTCTCTCGATATCACTTTGCATCGCTCCTCCTGATTTTGTCCGAGTGCTCGTCACGTCGCTGCTCTCGTGTCCCCAGATAAGGAGCCCGGCTCCAGCAGAGACGAGACCTCCGACCTGTCCAGCAAGTGCCTGCCGTGCCGCGAGGGCTGCCCCTTCTGCCGGGACGACACGCCGTGCATCGCGCAGGAGGACGGCGCCCTGCGGCTGGCCGTGGCCTCCTTCCAGGGCCTCTGCATGGTGCTGGACCTGGCCTGCATGGTGGTGGTGTACCACTTCAGGAGGAACAAGGTGGGAACGCAGACGCCACGGCGGCGGCTGGAGACGCCCTTTCACGACACGACCACGACCAAGGGGGCTTCATGATGCCACCTATTGTTGCTTTAATCCCATGAAAAGGCAAATTGCCATTCAGCAGAACTTGATTCTTCACAGTCTGACATCAGCGCGGTTGCCTTTCACAGCCTCTCAGAGTCAAATAAAGTGAAGTAAAAAATGAGATCCTTGCAGTGGAGGATAATTACAAGCAGTCCTCCGGCAAAGTTGAGTTAAATCTCTTCCTCGTGATGCTATTTATAGACCGTTGTGTTGTTGCCTCAGAATCTCCCACATTACCTCAGTTCACAAGAAAAGTCCCTGGAGGTCTTTGGATTTACATAAAAGACATAAAAAAAGAGAAGTTCTCTGTGGTGAAGCGGATAATTAGGGGGACCCAGAAAAATGCTTTTGTCACTCAGGGTTTTTCTGGGAAAAAGGCTAAAAAATCCGGCAAAACGTCTGTTGGTTAAAGTCTTCTTTGTGTTTATTTGCTTTGAAAGAGGCAACAGCTCATTATCACATTTCATGTGAACAAACAGTGACGTCACTTCTGCAGCATCATCACTTGGTGAAGAAAACATCCGTGACCCCAAAAGACAACATGCAAACAATCATTCGGGGAGGAAAAAAGTGCCACAAATGCATATCAAACATATTAAAACTGCAGCAAGATTGAAGATCCTTCCTGCCCGTCCACTCGTGTCCTGAGATGAATCTGTGTCGCTGCTGTTTCAGACGACGCTATTTGAGATCCATCCCACAATGTCGCGCACGTCACTCTGCGGGATCCTCTGGCAAACAAATCCATAGTATCATTTCCTTGGTTCTTATCAGTGACTGACGAGCACGTCTGTTTGTCTTCCCTCTGTCGCACAGAGCATCCGGACGTCTGGTCTCATTCTGCTTGAAGCCATCATGTTTGGGGCGCTGCTCCTCTACTTTCCAGTAAGTCTCTGTTGTGATCCCGATGCGTCACGAGAACTTTACTGTCACTAAGCACCGAAAAGAAGGTACACAAACGTCTGATTTTGCTTCAGTATATACCAACATATTTCTTTGTAACAACACATAATGTTAAAATATTGACTTGCTGGAAGAATTGAAGGTTTCAACTTGAAAGTGTACAATTTGATTCGACATACTTTCCTTTTTAGGACTCAGTCAGTATTTTGGGTTTGTTCTCTTTTTTTGTATTCTACTCCATGGAAACAACACAATTAAGCGTTCCTGCCTCCAAAATCGCCTCCGTTCCTGGAATGATAGGTTCCCTCTGATCATTGTCTGCATTGAAACAAAGAGTCGGCCATCGCAGTTGGTGTGCTGGTACAGTACGAGCGAGCCCTGTGCTGTGTGTGTCGTTGCCAGCCTTTGTGTTGTCTCCGTGTGCGAGTGTGTCCTCGTGGGTGAGCGCCAATGTGCACTGTATATATGTGTGTGTTTACACTTGTGCGCCCGGCCCACAGTGCACCTGGAGTGCTGCGTCAGAAGCCCGTCTTTAGAAGGGAAACAGATGGAAGGAACCTGCGCGCCGTGTTAACTGGGAGGCCTGAAGCAGCCTGGGAATTGACTCCCTTCAAATAGTTGCACAGACGGCCAAACCGTGAGCCCGATGGTGGGACGGTCGCCATTTTCAGGAGCGGAGAGAAAGAAGGAAGGAAAAAACACACGAACGCGGTCGTGGCGAGAGTGCTTCAGAATTCCCGGCCGGCTCTTGGGACGAACGTCTAGTTCGTGCGCTGGATTTACGGGACGGATGTGACGGGTGGAAGCGGAGGTTGGGATGCTGCAGGAGAAGCACTGCATGTATTATTGGTCTCGCAGTCTGTCGCCACACATCGCTTGATCTCGCTACCACCCAGCCACTCGCTCCCCAGTTTACCCAGAGGAGAACTCCAGTGCCCAAAATAGCTCCCCCCAAAAATATCCTGGTCCCACACACACACACACACACACACACACACACACACACACACACACACACACACACACACACACACACACAC
>JASSRZ010001535.1:0-41565 GCA_032164315.1 Malacoctenus gilli
GTGTGTGTGTGTGTGTGTGTGTGTGTGTGTGTGTGTGTGTGTGTGTGTGTGTGTGTGTGTGTGTGTGTGGGTGTGTGAGGCTCATCACTTTGCTTTCTCATGAATAGCGAGCTGAAAAGGTGTTTGCCTTCTCCCAGCCACTGAAGCGTTCCCAGTAAATGTGTGTGAGAGTCAAACTCTGCGCTGAACACGAGTGCGTCAAAACCTCCACGTTTCCCAGGAGAACCGTGAATCCCGTAAATCTGACACTTTTCCTCCCGGTGTCGGTCCCAGGAGGATCAGTGGGGAGATTCCACCTTTCCCACATCGCTCCTTGATCCGCCCGACTCCTCCTCGCATCACCCGTAAGCCCAGCTTTTGTCCCCATCTGCGCACCAGCGCTCGGTTTGTTTGTACATCCAGAAAACAGGCTGAGAATGTGCGACAGTCCCACCAAAAACGGAGAACCAGTAGCTCCCATTCCCACAGAGGAGCAGCACGAGTCTGCAAACACACTGACAAGATGATACAATAGGATGTATGTGTAATTACTGTGAATGACTCGATAATAATCCTTAAATGGGAAAGTTTAGAAGGAATAAATGCAGGTCAGCAGACGCAGAACTGATGAAAAGGTCAAAATTTGAGAACGAAAACACTAGTTTAAGAATACTTGAGTTGAATCTAATTAGAAATGTAAATGCACCCACTGTGAGAAGAGAAGGAAAACAAGGAAAACAGAGAGAGAGAGAGAGAGAGAGAGAGAGAGAGAGAGAGAGAGAGAGAGAGAGAGAGAGAGAGAGAGAGAGAGAGAGAGGTCTGTGACCGCCAGCCGTGTCTGAACATGTCATGAAAGTGAGGTTTTCAGACGCTGTAATTTACGCAGATTCAGATTCCGATCACTTTGGCTGAATATCGGACCACCTGCACTCCAACTTAATGTGAGCAACCTCCAAACTCACGAGCACACAGACAGAAGGCGGCTGTTTCATTTAAAGCAGGAGATCTGAGGCCGCTACCAGCTCACAGTGATCCTCTGACAGCCTGACACCTCCACTCGCTGTGTGTGTGAGTGAGTGTGTGTGTGTTATGTATGTGTGTGTTGTGCGTTGTGTGTGTGTGTCAGCCCAGAGGGTTTGAAGCAGCTGTCAGTGCTGAGGAAGATTAATCTCTATTGGAAGCTGTCAATGGTTTAATTAAGGTGGATGAAGCCACTGTTTCTTCTCTCTTTCTCTGTCGTTCCTTCACTTGTATAACTGCTTCTTTGTCACCTTTTTCTGACTGAAACATAAAGGAGCATGTATGGAGAAACTCGTAACGAATTATGCAAATTTCTGGTCTCGGGGCGATATCAGTATACTCTATAAAAAAGCCCATAAATCTAACAGAACAAGTTGGAACAATGCTTTTTTTTTTTTTTTTAAATGTGTGATATTGAAAAAGTTTTTCTCCTTTCAAATCAGAAATGTATTCAGTCATGAAAAAAACAAAGTCTACTTTTGAGGATTGAACAAATCAATTTATTGGACATACACTGTGAAAACATTGTCGACTTTCAAACGTATAATGAGCGAAAAATGTGTAAAACTTATAAGCAAGTTAATTGCAAATGGTTCCCTGTAAACTTTCTGAAAGAGGTGCACAAGGAAATATATATCATGCTTTGCTTTACTGAGACATTTGGATTCTGTGACTTTCTATGAATCTTTTCCTGTCATCGTTGGACACCGAACTGTCTGCAGGTAAATTACCAAAAATATACTTTGAAGGCTCTGTGCACAAAGATAATATTAGTAAATGGGAAGCTGCGCTGACAGTGTTTTATCTTTCCATTCGAGAATCAGTTTGAACTCAGAAAGATTCCGACGAGCTCGCTCTCTTGTGGTAAAGTTTGACTGGCGGGGCTGAGAGCGTTTGATGTGCAGGGCGTGACGGGCGGCCGCCTTTGAAGCTGCTGGGACGAAGAGTCGGACGCGGACGTCTGACGGTCGGAGGAGCGAGGAACCGGCTGCGGGTCACTCGCAGGCGTCGACCCTCCCGACCGCTTTCACACAAGACTGAGAGTCACTCAACGAGGACAGACTTAAGTCTGGGGAGCTCTGTGAAGTGTCGTTCCAGCGGGGTCCCAGTGAAATCCAGAGCCTTGCTCGCACACAAGAAGAAAAAGTCAAAAACAATGGGAGGAGTCGTCCGCCGTGTCCATTCATGAAAACCAAACCCCAAATGTGAAGGACCCCCGCTGTCACTCCTGAAAAAGACAACGTCTTTCATTTGACGGAGGATAAACACCCGCGGATCCCGGGACTAATTTGTTGAACATAGTTACAGTTGTCAAGGTGAAACCTGCCACATTTGAAGCGCCTCTCCCTGCAGTGTTTATATTGGAAGTGGCTGATTCCCCTGCCTGTGGGGTATTATGGCTAGACGCGGGGCCCGATTGTCAATAACTGTCACCCACAGAGAGGGAGCGAGGAGCGCGGCCCATCTGCACTCGCTTGCCATGTAATTAGCGCTAAAACAGAATGTTTTGTGTTGAAATGTAGAGGCTGGCACCCCTGCCAAGCCAGCATAGCATCGCATGCCCAAAGAAAACATCAATGGGTGGCATGATGGAACATAATCACCCTTTTCCTCCTCGCGAGGTATGCAAATGACGCAGGCTTGGGACACAAAGGGCACTATTGCAAGCTAATTACAAACATTTGAACTATGCCATCCATTCTGTGGAGCCGTCTCCCGGTGCGTGTCGGTTTGTGCAGACGCACCTAAAATCCACCTGTTCCCCTCAGGGCTCGGCGCTAAACGAGCCCTCCTGGGAAGGAGGAGAGGCCTGCAATCCACACTGGTAACAGATATATGTGAATATTAATGGCGCCTCGTGTCATCCGGCCCTACATTAGAAATACAATCGCGCCATTGTGTCGGATATGAGCTTGTGTTTTCCCTCGGTGGTGATTATTAATGGGAGTGATAAACAGTGCTCTCTAAGTGGCCCCCCCACCAGATCGTGCACACAGTTGGATTAGACTCAGCCATGCACGGACAATTAGCGCAAACAAAACAACAGTTTAAACATATGTAATGATTCATATCAATTACTGTAGGTCAGGGTTTTTTTTGTTGTTGTTGTTGTTGTGCAACAACAATAACAAACACCTCCTGCATGTGTGCTGAATGAGTCACTTCCTCCTGATTTCAAACCCCCATCGCACGGCGCTCAAACATCTTGAGAACTGATCAACATCAACCTGAGGGATGGTAAAGGTTGCCCCACCGCCGGTTTACACCATAAACAGGCAGCCGTAACTCGGGTGGAGAAACTGTGGCGGGATGGTTCAGCGAACAAACACCGCAAAGAATCTGAAGCTCTCATAAACAAGAAATCCCCACCAAGTAAAACAAATCCAGGAAGGACTTGATTATTGCGAAAGCCCGCAAGACTCTCACTGACAAATTACTGTCAGCCAACCACTGAGGAGGTTTGTGTGCGAGCTAATTACAAGCAACCGGGTAATTTGCATCTGTGGTCAGTGAAAAACAAAGAGGTCTGTGATCGGAGGTAAGAAAAAGCAACAAAGTCCAATGCCAGTTGGGCAAACCCAAGCTCCTGAAGCCGCTTTGTTGGGCTGTGAGCTGCAGACAGACTGCTGCTGTTGAAGCAATCATACTTCCAGCTGGAAGCCTTTTTTATGGTTTAGAAACAGTTCAAATGAAGCCGAAATACGCTGCCATCGCTGTTTCTTTGTAAACTGCAAGCGAGCTGCTCTTTGTAACCCGCCCGTCTCCTCACCTGTCTACCTGGCCGGCTGTTTTAGCTCCGCCCCCAAGCGCCCGTGCGCTTGAGCTTCGTTGGAGCTTGTCAACACGCTCTGGAAACTCCTCCTATCCTCCCTTCACCCCACTTCTCCCCCCCCCCCCCACCCCAAAGACCGGTTTGATTTATGGGCACGTCGAGATACCTGGCGCGGGACGACAGGTTATTTCCATTACTGCAGGGATTCTCTGTAATAAGGGGATCCGATGTAATGGCAGAGCGCGGGGGCCAGCTGTCTTGTTCCAGCTGAACAACAACAGACCCCCATTGAGCGCTGCGATCCACGCACCTCTGTTGTAACACTTGTTGCATTGATCTGTGGTAACACGTGTTCCCCGGCTGTATCTTTGACTTATCAAACCCGGAGTGATACATTGTTTTGAAATCTTTATCTGTAATTTATGTCCGGGTCATAAAACGGAAATCCACCACGTTCAGACACTTTAGCAAGGAGACAGGAACTTGTTCACGTCTGCCCAGAACACTTGGCCCTCGCTCACTGAAACACATCAACAACTCAGTGTGTCAGAATGCATGTTCGCGTGTGCGAGCGGCAGCGAGGAGGCGACACCTCCTCCGCCGCGGCAGCCCGTCTGTCAGCGGCGCTGAGAGGCCTGCGTGAGTGAGCGGTCGCCCTGTTGTTTTTGGATCACCTGGCACGACGCTGCATCACTTCCTTGTTCTGAATCACGCTCAGACCAGAAAAATGTCACCGGCTTGTTGTTCCCTGCTCCCACGAAGGCCCGTTGAAGCCCCTCCAACGCGTACTCCGTTGAGAGATTACCTGAGGTGACTCCAGCTGTTCAACCTCGAGTTTGACACGTTTCGCGCCACATCGAGCCTCACCAATGTTCTCCAGCAGCGCCCTTCAAAATAAACACCCGGGCTGGCTCAAAGTTTGACAACCGGTCTCTCATTTGTAGAGTTTTTAATAACATCAGAGCAGGAAAAGCTTCTGAGGTTGGAAAACTTGGTCCCAGATGAACTCGAACACACAAACAATCGTAAAGGCTGTTCTAATAGGTTTGCATTGTGGAATATTAAGTCGAGAAACATACACAACTAATCTATTCAGGGTGACACACTGTGACATTGAGTTTGACTCCACATGCAAACAAACATTTACGCCAACATTTTACATTTAAAACTGTTTCTTTTTTTTGTGTTTTTTTGTCTTCTTTGGGAAACAGCGAGAGATTTTTGAATCCAGCCGAGCGAAATGAAAAAGTTGACGAGGAAGCGTCGAGCGACGTGACAGCCGTTTGGCTCGGCCTGCACAGAGCGACGCCACACACCAACTCCGGCGCTGAACTCATGCGTGGAACACGCAGCGGCGATGATGCACCGACCGCAGCCCGCAGTGACTCACAGCAGTTCGTAATAATAATGGCAAGTTGTTTATGAACCTGAAAAGGTGGATGATTTATTGTCATCATCCGGCTGCTGACAGACGCTCCGTCGGCTCCGACTCTCTTTGTCGATTTGTTTACCTGTTTACGTGTGCCGCATCCATTAGGAAAGAAAAACTCAATTTAACAACTACATTTTTAGTAAACACGAAACGTGTATGCAAATGAAGTTATAATGATTTGCAGTACTTTCCACTGCAATTTTCACTGGCTTCTATCAAAGGTGTTTTTTTGCATGAGTAGTACTTTTACGTCTTTGTTCGCTATATTTAAAAAACCTTTATTTAATTTCTTTATAACAATCTTTGTTGCATTCCTACCAAAATTTGCTTTTGAATCTTGATTTTTTTTATTTATTAATTTATTCTAACAATTTTTTTTTCTGAATTTCTAGTTTATTCTCAGTAACTCAGATTGCATCATAATGAATGTATTTTTTCCCCTTTTAACACCTGCTTATGAAACAGTTTTCCACTCGTTATTGTTGTTAAGCCTCTTTTCTCATCTTAATTAAGTTATCAATTCATCTACTCGTCCACCCAGATCCGACAGCTTGGAGTGACTTTACCATCTTGGAGCAGGACCCCGTTTCCTGCTGGCACCACATGAAGACATCTGTGGTTTCTGCCATCTTGAACCTGTCCATGGTCGCCCCACGTCACCGTCGCTTTCTGCCAAGTGCAAGCGGTACAACAGGAATTTGACTTTGTTAATTGGCGCTGGCACACGGCAAAGCAGTTACACAATGCGCGGCTGAGGAGACCTCACATCGAGACGCGCAGACAAGGTGTTTACTGTTTGACGGTAGACTAAACAAAAACACCAGTCAGGCTGAAGAGGCGAACTGTTGTGTTATCGTAGCAAACGCTTGTGTCGAGTCTTGTTCACTCAGAGTATTTGTCATTATTTGTGTCAAACTATGTGGTTAACAGCTGTTCTGTAGCTTTCACTGTCATCAGCATTGGTTTAAAGAAGAAACAGCTGTAACACGTTGTTCAACTGAAACCTTTTAAGTACAGTGTCAAGTAATGAAATGATCCATCAGTGCAGCACCACCTTTTTAAGTCATAATGGGCTGATAATTCAAATAAAGATCATTCAGAGTTACTTTAGCATTAGCAAACAGTTCTTCAAATGTAGGTAACGTTCGTCTTTATCCACAGTAGCAGCTAAAGGAGCATTAGAACAATATCGTGCCGTCGCTGAAGTTCCAATTGGCTCGTTACACTCGACTCTGTCCATCTCACCATTGTTACATTAGCATTATCAAAACATTTGTCTCAAGTACGCAGCTACCCTGCATCTACTCCTGCTTATACTTTCATAAACACAGCTTTCATGACACAAACATGAAAGGTGTCACCAATGTAAATAGTAGTAGCATCGATCTGTAGCCATATTAGCTTTGATTGCTTCCCTTTCTGGTTGTCGGAAGTTTGTCTCAACCTTCTTGTCACGGCTTCTTCTGGGCAGGTTTTATAGCATCTTCCTCACACTGAATGGCTTGTTGAAGGGTTTCTACAGGTCATCCTCACCTTCCGTCTTCAGGTACCGTGAGGCCGGGCTGAGATAGGGCCACCTGGCAGCGCTGAGGCAGGCCGGGGCGTGGAGGCATTGTGGGTGTTCTGCCGCACCGCTGCTGCGTCGCGCTCACGTTTGTCTGCGTGTTGTGTAACTCAAAGCTGTGGCTCTTTTCTTTTTTTTTTTTACTTCTTCCCACATTTAGCTGTCAAGTGGCTTCACAGCCCACAGAGAGGAGATCAGAGAGAGGATAGAGAAGAATAATTAATTCAATTAATTCCCACAGTGACAGTTTCAGTCATGGGAAACTAATAAACAGTATTGAGCACGAGATGGCGATTGAGATGACTCCACAGGTTCTGCACACAGTAATTCACTGTTGTCTTTTTAAGACTCTAAACTTGCATGACTAATACTCTCATTACACTCGGCGTATTATGCCCTATAAAGCTTTTTATGTCACTCGTAAAAAGATATGACTGTAGATTAGAAGGCCTGCAGTTGGGTTTACCCTTCATTACAAGGGGAAATTTGTTTTAGATGCTTCTGGAGATGAAAAAAGGAAAACAAGTTGAAGGAGATCAGAGATGTAATTTGAAGAGAAAACGCTGCGAAAAAATGCAGATTTTTCTCTCCAGACGAGACGCTCTCACGTACCCAAACAGGCGGTGGTTGTACAGTTGTGTGAGGAGAGCAGGAGGAGGAGGAGGAGGAGGGAGGTAATTTAAAGCTGAATTACTGATGCCATATTGTCAACATGGCCCGTAAAAAAAAAAAAAACCCCTCCTCCTTCGCTCCTCTTCCCTCCCCTCCTCTGCCGTTCTTCCCCTGGGTTCCTCTTTATTTGTTCTAATTCCAGGGACCGGCTGGGTCTTGCCTGGATTTGGAGAGTGCTTGGTTTCAAAGGGTAATTGACACCTTACCTGTAATTTCATGGTTTCGCTCCACCTGTCTTTGATGTCTGGCTCTCGGTCGGGATGCAGAGGGAAGAGGCCGTGTTGTTGTGCCGCTGCGTGCACCGCCGCCGCTCTCTTCCAGCCCGCCTGAGCGTTTTTCTGCAACATGAATGACGTCTCATGCAAACCCGGGTTATTAAAGACGACGGCAGCGGGGGAGGAGGGCTTTTCTTGTGGTGACAAATAGCTGTATAGAGTTGTCAGGGCTGACTAAGAGACAGGGGGAGAAGGGATGACTCAGGGGCAGAGACGATGGCTTTCCCAGTTTAAGAACATCACATGAAAACCACATTAAAAAGGCCGTAATGAACTTTTCTGGTATTTAAAGGAGGTTGTGGTGTTTTTTTGGAATTTCTGCTGTTTGATCAGCAACTCATTCAGCAATAACTGATCTCAATGTGCATTTAAAGGCACATGTTCTGTAGTGTTTGGCCCTGACATCTCAGCTAGGGACCTTGAGTTTTTTTTTAATTTTATTAAATAAGTTGTTGAAGAAGCAGATTCTCAATAAAAAATAATTGAAACTGGAATTGAAAAAAAGATGCAGGAGTTTCATGGATGCGACATAAGAAACTACTCATTTATGCAACATTTGTTTGTTGAAAAATGGAGGAACCAGAAGAAAAAGAACCGAGCACGAACTAAATGATCTTGAGTTTTTATACGATCAAGTTCAAACTGGAACACAAATCTCACAAAGAAACAAGAAGAATCAGACTGAAAGCAACGCAAACAGAGCCTTCATGGAGGGGGGGGAAGCAGACTGAAGGTAATAAGCTTGCACGAGACTGATTCTTGATGAGAGGCAGGTGGAGCCAATCAAGGTTAACGAGCAGGTGAGACACACAGAGGGTGGAGCCACAAGACGCTGGAGATCAGGTGAGGAAAAAGAGCCCGCATGAAACCTGTCAAAGAAATAAAATACCTCAAAACAAAATCAACTCTACATTTACCATAAAAATGGAGTAAAAACCAGATCAGACAAGTAATAAATAGCAGAAAAAACTCTTGTCAAGAGAATAAATGTTGAAAACCAAATTTGCTTTGTGGTATCGTAAAATATGGGAAAGAAATTATACAGTTCGCGAAATCACTTGTTGATAATTCTGTCATTTGAAAAGAAAGTAGGATGGAGATCAAAAGTGACTCCTACTCACATTTTTTCCCTTAATAAACAAAAAAACCCCAAACTTTCCATGGAGCCATTTGTCGTTCTAACGTCAATCTGTACAATCCTCACTTTCTATTTCCTACAAACTTTAGTTGAGTGTAAAACAAAACCCAGAGACGTCACTAGAAAATTTGAATTGAAAATAAAACAGACCATCCAGCCATTTGAATAACAGTAAAGCTCCGCAGTCGGTTAATCCTGGGTCGTTATCACCTAATTACGTCTGCCGATGTGAAAAGGTTGCGCGTTCCAGCGTTGTGCCTCCTTCTGCAGGCCAACACATGCACGCTGACTGGAATCGAACCGGCTCCTCTGTGTTCGTCTGCGGGAAAACGCTGATATTCAAGAGCTGTTTGGGCGTGAAGGATGAAGCAGGGCTGCTGCGAGCTGCAGGAACAGAACAAAAAAAAAGCCATTAACGGAAAGATTACTGAACTTCTGTCGAGTACTTTTTTTTTTTTTCCCCCTCGTCGGCGGGAGAGATGCTGCAGGTCGGGGTGAGAGGAAGGCTAGCTGCAGAAATGAGTGATGAGAGGGGAGTGACAGGAAAATTGCATTTGTGCAACCATGAATCATTACAAACAACCCTTTAAAAGGCACCCCTCACTATAATTACCTCCTCTGCCATGCTCTATTACGGGGTACTTTATTACCTTCTATTACTTTGCTGTGCCTGCCTTGGCAGATGTAGACCTCACACTGACTCACAGAGCTTGGCAGGTAAAGCGACAAGAAGTGGAGGGAAAAAAAAACACAGACGCACACAGAAAAACGGCAGCTTTTTGAAGGAGGATTACGTAATCCGTGTCCCTTTT
Organism: Malacoctenus gilli; assembly: GCA_032164315.1. Lineage (NCBI taxonomy): Eukaryota > Metazoa > Chordata > Actinopteri > Blenniiformes > Labrisomidae > Malacoctenus > Malacoctenus gilli. The sequence continues at coordinate 9,666 of JASSRZ010001535.1, forward strand.
TTATAAGATACAAAACGTTGCCCATCCGTCCACTTTTCTGGGGGGGTTTTACAACTCGGGGTTTCGGCTGAGGGGAGCCCATCCCAGTGTGCAGACCCCGTGGCCGGAGGTGGGCATCGCTGGTTAACGAGGGAAGCAGACTTGCATGTTTTCGACGTGTCCCAGTTTCAGCGCACCTGATTGCAGCGAGCGGCTCGTTAGGAGGCTTTCTGCAGAGCTTCATGATGACGCCCATTAGATTCAGGTGTGTTGGAGCAGGAACACGATGAAACTGCAAACTGCTCACAAAAAGAACGTCCAAAGACGTGTGTGTTAGTATGTCTCTTTTTATTGACCAACTTCTTTTGTAGTTCAATGGAAACCCCCTAAGAAAAGAAATTAATGGGGGGAAAAGAGTGAATAATAAAGAAATAAACTGCATTTCTGCAGGAATGCATCTCTAACAATGGAGTCGATGAACCATCTGAAAAAGCAGGGACGGACTAAGCCGATCACAGAGAAGTGGATCAGTACAGTATGAGAGGAGGAGGAGGAGGAAGAGGAGGAGGAGGAAGAGGGGGGGGCACTCTGAGGAGAAAAGCAGGATGAATGAAAGCATATTGGTCGTCCTGAGTTCGGCCCCACTTCCCCGCTGTGAGCCCCGGCCGCGGGCTGCCTCGCCGCCTGGCTGCCTCGGCTCTGCTGTGCCGCTGGGCACCGGTCCAGTTCCCTCTTCAAATTACCAGCTCCGCTTCGCAGAAGAAGGCCAGCGGGGTGAGAAGATCTTACCCCCTCCACCAGTCCACCACCTCCACCCACCCCTCCAGTCTGAACCCCTCGCTGGCCCGGCGCGGAGCTGACGGAGCGTCGCGGATGGCCCTGGTTTGCACCTGCGCCGGGGGGCTTTCCACTTTTTCCCCCCGTTTGGTTCACACACATGCAACCCCCCAGACCATAACCACCCTTTCCTTCTCTGTGAGCTGCTATCAGGTGGTCCACAAACTCACTAACTCTGCCAATACGGGAACATTAGTATGCAGACAACCCGCTGCCTCAGAAATCCGAGGCAGAGGTCGTGTTGACTGAATGTTTTCTGTCGTTAACTGATGTTTTAACCAAACAAATGGTCTTTAATCAGTGTGACAAAAGGCGATTAACAAGATCAGACATCGTTAATCAAATAGCCGAGTTGACGTCCAAAAGACCTGCATGTTTTTCTGCTTTGCAACATGCATGTTAGGAGGACGTATCAAAAAATAGCCTAAAAGTGGAGCTTTGTGGCGGTGGAGGTCAGCGTGGTGCATGTTAGAGGTCACAGGCCTCTCTCTTTGCTCACTGGTTCACAACTTCAGCCTGTCACAGCCAATTAGTGCACCTGAAGGACGTGTTCATTCAGCGCTCGTCCTCTTTGCTCATCACGTCTCTCAGCTCCCCAAAGTCACCAGAAACTCAGAAAAATCTTCCTTCCTGTCACACATTCTGCTCGTTCCTTTCAAATTTCGGAGGAGTTGGGGGCTTCCGGGGGCTGCGCTGGACGTCCAGGCCTTCCCTCTCAGTGTGCGGATCGTGTTTACCTCATAACAGAAAGCAGCGCGAGTTTGATGGCCTGCCGGTGTGCTGCAGTGTAAACTGTAAACAACACACGCATGCACACACAAACCCACAACATCCTCACACACTTCATTTCTGTCAATCACTCCAAGTGCACGTAACACAACAAAACATCAGAGCACCTTTGGGTGGTACATTTAGCCCTCAGTTTTACTGCGATTGTACAGAGAAGCGAGTGAACGAATGCAGGAGTGCATACAGAAAAAATTGAGGGGGGTGGGGGTTTGGGGGGGGGGTCACGGGCAGTACCAAAAAAGTGCAGCTAAAAACTTTTTTCTTCCGTAGTTTATCTTATTAAAAATCCATTTTTAGAATCTGAATAAGGACCTTTCAATGTGCTTCTGAATCCACACACACACACACACACACACACACACACACACACACACACACACACACACACACACACCCTTTCTGCCTCCACCCTCTAATCCAGCCCCCTCTGAGCCACGGGTCCTCAGCAAAGGTTCATCCAGAGGGCGGAATCAGCCTCCATGGCGAAGAGCCGGGGTTGGAGGAGCATTCAAGAACATGGGGTGGGGGCTGATTTTTTGTTGGGGTGGATGGGCGGAGAGGGGGGGTGTATGAACTTGTAAGTGTGTGTGTGTGTGTGTTCTAATGGCTAGTGCCCGATGGTGGGGATTCACTGTGTGCTGCGTGAGGTTCACTGCGTCCGAGGTTCCTCGCCCACATTTGTCTGGGTTCACCGCCCCGAGCGGCCGCCCGGGGGTCACGGCCGCTCGGGGCGGCTGGTCAGCTCCCGGTCGTGACGGCTGACTGGCGGCACGGATTTTGGAGGGAAAGACGAGCGGCAGCTGTCTGGAGACACCCTGAGAGGCTGCATCAGGGAGTGTCAGGGTGGGATACCAAGATACCAAGCCCCCCTTTTACCTGGTCAGAAATGAGTAAGAAGCGGCTGAGGACCATTTTTAAAAATTCCTCTAATGTCAACAAATAATGTTCCAGAGTTCTTATTTTGTTTTCAACTGATGTCGAACCCTTATTTTGAAACTAAACTGTACTTTTTGGACTCTTTCTCTCAAGATTTATTTTGAAAATTCCTTTCGTTCAGTTTACTTTTTCAATACGAGCTTTAAACTGGACTTAACTTCACTCAATCTTTGACTATCTTTGACCATCTGACTTAATGTAGCCTCACCACAGTGGGCTCCCCTCCCCCATCATGCACCTGTTCACAGTTGTGTCCCAGCCTGCACTCCGGCACTCCTTCAAACACGCCCTCACGCCAACAAACAGACGTCGACACCGTCGATTTCCCTCAGCTGATTAAAGCCACCGCGTCTCCCTTCAGCCGACTTCCTCGCGTTTGATTTATGTACGATCAGAATCAGCTGCTGCCGACCAATGAGAGCGCGTGGCGGCGGCGGCGAACATCTGTACGTCCCCAAACATAAAACACGGCCCTGTCTGCCCCCCTGCCAGCGTGTGTGTGTGTGTGCGCGCGCTGATCTCAGACAGGCTGCAGCGCCAAGGCCTCGTCTCACCCCGTCATTTTCTGCCCGGAGGTGTCAGGACTTGTACTTTCTGTTGCAGGGTTCATGGAGGTGGTAGACTCATTACCAAGCACAAAGCCACGCTCACATTCAGAGCGAAGATTTATCGACTGCATCAACACCTCTTTGTGTGTATTTTTTGGTGAATTGTGAGTCAAAGTTGCATTGCTCACGCATTGGGACAGTTGTGCAACCACAAAACATGTTAATTGGAGATTGAGTGACGTTAAAGTAAGAGAGCGTTGGTCAATTTTATTTGACGCATCTGTTAATTACAGAAAAATCGACTCGTAACTTCTCAGTTACAAGTTTTTATGATCACACGTTTGCTGCTGCAGAGCTGCTGTCTCACTCTGTCCTTGGTCGGCTGTTAGCATTAACATGAGCATGAGCAACACTGTTGACTATTCCAGTTGGGGGGGGGTCTTTTTCTTCCAACAGATGCTCCACAAAGTCATATTTTGACCAAAGCACGATGCCTGAACCAAAGGTGTTACAGTTTGTTTTGTTGTTTCCTCGGGGGGCAGTGAGAGTGAGTTCGCCTCCCCCCTCGACTCCCCCCTGTTTACCCCCCCTCCCGTCCCCTTCCTGCAGCCCTCTGCTGTCCAGGGAGTGGGCATCCAGGGCCCTGAGGGTCCCGGCCATAACAATGCCCTGCACTGTGCTGTCCTCAGTCCCGGTCCCGCACAATGACCACGTCCATGTCGATTAGCGTGGGGTGGCGGTGCAGCCCAGTTCGGCCAGGGCTAATAGCTTATTACGCAGTGTAAAGTGACAGTGTGATCTGGAGAGGTGCCAGGAGAATGGGCCCAATTAAAGCCGAAAAGAGGGAGACGGGTGTGTGTGTGCGTGGGTGCGCGTGCGTGTGTGTGTAGGGGGTGGTGGGAGTGTCAGGGAGGGGGTGAGGAAGAGGGCAGCCATGTACATTCCTCCGAGCTTTGGTCTAATTCGCCCATGACGGGTTCCCTGGGGACTGACACCCTCCTTCATTGAAAATATTTGAGTATCCTCCTGCTATGTTGTTCCAAAACACCTCGGAAATAAAGCCCCAACACGCTCACGGGCCACGTTACCGCCGCGCAGTTATGGGTAAACAACGCTGTTTACTTGTTGATACAGTTTAGGAGACGGGACATGGAGAACATGAAGGAGTAAGGCTCTTATTTACTCCGGCGCTGAGCGATACCTGCCGCGTACGGTGCTGGTAATGACATTCAACTTTAAGCTGACGGGATCACCTGATGCTCTTACACAGAGCAGATTACACCGACTGATAAAGCACAATAAGCTTATAGGACCATCCTCATGCTCCGGGGTCTGCACATACTGCTCATTTTTAGGACCCCCCCCCCTTTTATTTCAGTGATTTCGGACCACCTGTTGGCATGTCTGAGTTTCAGCACCACCTTGACTTTCCAGCTTCAAAAATTTGGGTTTTTTCTTCTTGCGACTTGGTTTGTGGAGATACGACCAACACGACATCAATACAGAACACAAATTTGCGCAATTCACCTTCTTCTGGTCCATTACAGATTAAATTACACATTGTTATTCAACTAAATTATTATCTGTTTTGTTATTCTTCTGAGATTCGACAAAGTAGCATGAACTCCACGAGTATCCTAATTATTTTCAGGGCTTCAGCGATAATTCGTCCAATTTACATACATCAAAGTCATGAGACGTGTCTGATTCTCAGTCCTAATTTAATTCAATTTAATTAAACTGATTTATTTATGTTCAGCTACGAAACCTTTATAGCTTTGTTCGGTTATTGGTGTTTGATTATAGCCAAAATGATCCTTCCTTCATTTCTGATCTGACTGGTGTTTCAATAAAGTCAGCAGCTGGAAGTAGCCTGAGTAACAGCAGCGGGTGAGAGCCGCGCAGCGCTCGGTAAAGTCATCGGGCGGTTTATCGGCAGAGACGTCGGACTTCCCCGTCGGTGGATAAACTGGAATAAAGCTATTGTAGCACTGTGTTACCGGGATTTCTCCCAATGGGATGTGGAGTCTGTCAGTTTGATGTTTAAGCTCCAGGAGGAAGAACAACAGAAGGGGTTAATGTAATCCATTACATTAGCGGGGGCCTCTAATAACTGCTCTCTCCCCGCGTCTCCATTGGCCCGCGGAGTTTCCATTGTGCTGGCCGGTGCAGGTGTGGGACATGCTTTGTTGATCATAATCCCCCCGGCAAGGGGAGAGGCTTTGAGTGTGTTTGACGTACCCCACCGGCAGGCCCTTTGCTCCTCGGCCGCCGAGCAGCCACCGTCTCCAGCCGCCGCTCATGGGATCCGACAGGCGGAAAAATAATGAACAACACCTCAACCCGGAGCTGACCTGGCTCCAATTCACCAGCTCCACACGAGGGGTAAACGAACCACTTAATTGAGCCTTCCAGGATCAAATCATACTCGGGACCCCCCCGAGCCACCCTCGCTATCGGCCCTCCCCGCCCTCCTTCTGTTCCCGGACACAACCCATCAAGATGTTTTCCTACACACACCCCTCTCACTCACTCACTCCTCCCCTGTTGCACTCCTCTCCTGCAGCTCTCTGCCAAGAACAGGCAGGACGCTGACAGTTTGGGAACATGTGCTTCATGGGTGTTTTTTGTCACCACGGGACCAAATTCGTCTCAAAAACAGCGCCGTTTGTCTTCTGCATTAAAACATTTGACTGATTTAATTACAACCTTCGGATAATTCACAAAATCTCGACGTCAGTCTGGACTCCTAATTGAAAGCATCCTGCAGTTTCTTGACTCTTTCGTTATGAGTTCTTCAAAACTTTGAAGCCGTCTTTTCCACTGAGCGGCTTTTAGCTGTCGTAATGGCCAAAACCACTGTGTGTTTATTATTTCTTGAAACTCCCATTTATGATGACGGAAATGAAGACGCCCAGGTAGATGGATTTGCTTGTATATGGAGCCGATTCCCATTCAAGAAATGTCTGCGTCTGTCGACGTGTTTGTGGTTTATCTCTGCTGTTTTGTTGTTGTTTCCTCGCCTCGTCATTAATCTAGAGAATTCAGCGAAGCATCCAGATTATTGAGCATGTTCCTCCCACTAAAACTAAAGATCATCTTTACTCCACTAACATCAAGATTAACAAGCTTCTTTTTGCAGCTAACCTCCAGATTAAAGAGCATCTTCCATCTATTAATATCCAGATCACAGAGCATCTTCCCCCTAACATAAAATCAGCTCACTTAAGCTAAAAATTGCTTTTTTTCTCTGTGTTTTTTTGTCAACTCAAGCAAACTTTGAGTCAAATCGGCCACGATGGCCCTATGGATCATTTGAGGACATGTACATCCATCACATCGCCCCGCTGTCCTTAGTTAACATCACAGCCAGAGATCCCTGATGGAGCTGATCGCCGGCGCTTCACGTCAAACACGCTCACCGCAGTGAACAGTCGCTTTGTGTGCTCCCTCCAAGATGTCTCTCATTAGCGCAGCGCCACCTCTTCCCTCCCCCATTGTCAGAGGAAGAGTTTTTTGATTTTAAAGGGGGGGGGGGGGTTCGTCCGAGGTCGTTTGAGGCGACGAGCCTACAGTATATAACGGTACAGATGGAAATAGCAGCGATGCTCCCACGTTCAACCTGCTTCCCAGCCGCTCCAACAATGACGCTTTTCAAATCGTGTCGCCGGGCAGAGCCAAATTAGGATGGGGGGCTGCCGGCTGTTTCAGGCGAAGGTGATCAAACTCTTCCTGGGTCAGTGGATCTCCTCTAATTGAGGAGTTCACACTCGGCAGCCGGCTTTTCATCCCGGGAACAAACGCGGGCGCAGCCTGCCAGTTTTTTGGGAGGTATTTTGGAAGCGTCTGCGCCAACGCATACAACCAAGTTTGACATCTACAGTCAGATCGGGGTCGTCTGATCGCCGCCGAGGAGTCATTAGAGACTAGCGGCAAAAAAAATGCATTTTTGGCCATTGAGCGAGAGATTGACATCCTGCACGGAGGATTTGGACGCACTGACAAATTAGATCACTGTTGTATTAGTTTTTGGGCACAAAAGCCTGTTTATGAAGAGCTAAATTGTTAATGCTTAATTAGTGGGTCAAAGCATAATTAAACAAGGGTCACATTATGACGTGAGGCGAAATACAAAAACAATGTTTTATTATTTTCCTGTATTTTTCTCCTCCAGAAATCTAGTTTATCGCTCTTTCCAGTAGAATCGGCTGCAGTTTGCGACCAAACCAGAGGTAGGCGCTGTTTACGACAAGCGTGACATTTGATTTCAGAAAAGAAATCTGGATAATGAGGTAATCAGAGAGTTTAAAGCTAGTTTATATCCAACTAAACTGCACATTTTAATACATCAGTGTGGTAAAGACATAGAAAATTTTGAGATCATAGATTCTCCAACAAATGTAGACCGAAAACTACAGAACAGGTTCAACGGTTGCTCGGCTTTGTGTAAGAGTGTGCATGGTTTTTCAAAGTAAAAGCCTCACACAATCAGAAGTGTTTCTATTCAAATGTATTCTCAAATGAACGTAATCTAAATGTAGTAAAGTAAACTTGCAATTGTGTTGTGGCACAAAATAACAAGAGTCCTAGTTTCACAATAAAAGCTTGGAGCAGCCCCATGTTTGTTTGTTTTTTTAATTTCCTGTTAAGAAAATACAAGTCCAGCATTCAGCAATTGCCACTTGACATCGGATAAAGCACACGTGTAAGTTTACAGTTAATTGCGCAGAGTTTCACTCCATGGTGTTTGAATTTTGCTTTGCTTCGATTTTTACCACAAATGTACTTAATTATTCTGATCTGCTGTTGAAGTATCAGTGCGATTAAGAGGTGATCACATGAAAATCTTCTTCTGCACAGGATACATCTGGAATCGATTTCCAAACAGTAGATATAACTCCAGGGAAACGACGGTCTGACCAGTTTGAAGCCACAATGCAACAGTAACTTTGCCCACATCCACTGTGTGAAATATCAACAGCCAGAACTGAACAAATAGAGTCCCTGATCTGCGGGATTACATTTGCAGAAGGAGGGTTTTTTTTTTCTGTGTGTGGTTTCTCAGCAGGAACAAAGCAGGACGGCCTTTTCCTCTCGATTTGGGGCAAACAGTGGCGGCGAATGGAAACAAAGGAGATGCTTAAATCCCGCCGGTCTGAGGGGGGATATCTTCACCTCTCTTCAGAGAGTCCCTAATTGATACATGTGGATCTGCATGACGGACGCAGGACAATGGCTCCATTGTCTCACGCGCTTGTGTATCAAGACGTCTGTCAACTGCTGCGTCTTTTGTGCGGAGTTGGCTTCGCTCCAAACTTGAACTCTTGTTAATGTTATTAATGCCGAACGTCTCCCGGCCACTTATGAGAAAATTAGAGAAACATAAGAGTGATAAAGCCACAAAAAAATATAATAAAGTTTAAAAAAAAGTCCAGAGTCATTTCAGTGATTCTTGTTGATCCTTCTAATCACAAAAAATTGCACTAAAATGATATGATTTATTCAGAACATAATTAAATATGATGATCCCAATTCTCTTGTCCAAAATATGCATCTTATTTTGAAAATTTTAATTTATATGAATGAATTTATTTACATCAGCAACCAGCACAAACATTGAAAGTTTTGCTGACTTTTTTATATGCAAAATAAGCGGCGCCAAAATTGATAAATGCAATGCAAAAAAAATTAATTAAATGAATTTGATGGCTGCAAATTTTTCAAGCATTTATGAGGCGTTTTCCTGTCATTGCAGGGACAAATTAGGTCCCAAAGCGGTTTTTGTAGGTTTAAGATAATTAAAGGAATATAATTGTGAAAATATTATTGGCTTTTTGGTCATTTTTCGAAAGCAGAAAAGTCTCTTTACAAGGATTTATAGCTGAATGTCTTGTCTGGCACTGATCCTCAATTACACAGAAAGAAAAGCCAATTCAAGAGATCTAAATCAGTACAGAAAGATTCATTTAGTTTGAGCTACAAGTGACTTTAATGACAAATCGCAAGCTGATTCAAATGTTGGATTTCTGCAGAAATGGTAGAAAAAAATGAGGAATCAAGAGCAAAATATTAAAAGTTCAACCTCAAGTTTACATCAAGTCTTTGCAACCTTTAGAGAAAACTTTAACCCCTGTAAATGAGTCATTTAAGTGCTGAAATATCACATTAGGTCAAATCTGGGGCTCAAGAAGTGTCCACAGTGCTTTTCTGTGACAAGAAATCAGTGAATCAAAGTGAATTTCTATAAATGCATCGATAAAACGAAGCCCTGAATGTTCTGCTTGAAAAGGAGCCGCGAGACTCTCGTGTCGACCACATCTGTTTATTTAGATCACAGGCGAAACTGCCTGCGAGCCGTTTCCTGTATAGAGATAAAAGACAGCGGTAGATACAACAGCCATTCAATGATTGTCACACTGAATCCTGAGAGAAACCATGACATAAGATATAGCTTTGAATAGATGTAAAGATATATATATATATATATATATATATTTAGATTTATATATAGATAGAATTATGCCATCTGGGTTTGAGTGATAGTTTGTTTTTTCCCGGTGCGTTTCTTTTAAGCTAATATTCACTTCTGTTTTAATCAAACTATGTTCAGACAACAGTAGAAAAAAATGCCTATTAGCATAAATAGCATAAATAGTCACAAACTATTTTATCATAATTTACAAAAATACACTTTTATCAAGTCCACGTGTATTTACAAGCAGCCTCAGTGCTGCGGTTTCAGTCAACATGGAGGGTATCAAAAGAGACAGAGAGAGAGAGACAAGGCGAGCCCCGTTGGAGCTCCATCAGTGTGTGTGAAGTCAGTTCTTATTACTGCATTAGTCTGAATGTACAGGTCAACCCTTCATGGCAGGGTGGGATCGTTTGACTTGAGGTAACGACGGTCTGACGAAGGCAACTTTGGCAGGTGTGTGTTGGAGCGCTTCAAAAAAAAAGTGTGATAAACATGGAAGAATATTTGGACGCTCCAGAGAAATATTAGCTGGATTTGGCAAAACTGGCAACCCCCCCCCCCACCTCCCTCCCTCCCCTTAAAAAAAAATACATTTACAACTTGGACATCAGAGCATGACAGAGTTAGTTTGGATGAGAAAAAGACAACAAAACATGAAGAAGGAGTAAGTGTTCAGTGGGTTTCATAGTTTGCAAGAATTTTCTCTTCATTGAGAAAAATGCAAGCGTTAAAAAAAAGATAAGTGCTTTTTTCAGTTTGTTTCTGGCAGATATTTCCACAGTTTAAAGGTAATCTGAGTACACCAAGTAATACTTTATGTTGTCTAATCTCTCTTGGTGTGCTGATGAGCGCTGCGGCTCAGTCTCGTGCTCCTGCAGGGATGAGCGCACGTGTCTGGTGGGTTCTCAGCGGAGTCCCCAGAACCCAGTGCGAAACGGTGCGGGGCCAGTTCCTATAGCTCGGTCCCCTCCCTGGGGTAGATCAAGCTGTTGACACTGAAGCTGTTGTAGAAGTGGCTGTTGAACTGTCCGCTCTGCCCGCCGCCAAACGTGTTGTAGTACACTCCGCGGTTGAAATGCAAGCCCTCGCCACCATGCTCCGCCGGCCCCGATTCCTGGCCGCCGTGGCCCGGGTGGTAGGGGCTCAGGGCCGTTATGTTCCTGTTCGTCAGCTCGCTCACCAGTCCCAGGGACCCCTGCCGGCCGGGGGCCCCCGAGCTGAGCGACGACATGTTGCTGTAGAAGTTATTGAAGCAGGGGGCGGATGAGGTCAGTCCAGGCGGCGACGAAGACGAGGGGGTTTTGTGGGCTTCACCCATCGCGTCCATCTCGGGGGAGGAAGGCCCCAGGAGGTGCGGGCTGTCCGAGGGCTTCAGCGGGGCCCCCACGGCCGGGGGCCGGCTGTCCTCTGCCTTGGTGGCCCCAGACGCTGCTCCTCCGGCGCCGCTGGGATCCGATCGCCTTTTCCTTTTCCTCCGGAAGTTGCCGTTATCGAACATCTTTTCACAGTTTGGGTCCAACGTCCAGTAGTTTCCTTTCCCTGCAAATAAACAGCAGCAAGGTTCATTTTTCTTGACTCAAAGTTTAAAAATTGAAATTGCAGCAAAAGAATATCACAGTTTCAGTGGGCAAATAAAGTTACTTAAATCCTGACCTTTGATGGCCTAATTCTATCTCATTTCCAGCTTTTAACTGTAAGGTTGTAGCAGGACAAACCAAGACTTTATAGTGATGTATCATAACAAATAGCCAACGCAAATTTCAGACAGACATAAGTCAAATTCCCTGCAAACATGTTTTTAAAAATATTTTTTACCCGTTATTGAAAGATTATGAGGACTTCCTGTATCTTTGTTGACATCATCTAAAACATCATTTATTTGTCTGCAATTGAATGTGACTGAAAAGCTATATTCTGTCACATTTGTGTGATTAGTGCAACATTCAATAAAGATCTGAAAGAAAAATTAACCATTTTAATGTACATTATAAATATAAATACTTTTTTAAGTAGTTGTATTACTACTTTTAATTCTTCACACATTTTCTGTGTTTAATTATACATCTCGTATATTTTTCAAAAAGTAAATTTTTCGTTTTTTTCCAAATTTTTTTTCGCAGCATTTATAATCATTAGAAAACTTCGGAAGGTATTTTTTAAGAAAAAAAAATTCTTGCCAACATATAAAATAAAGTCACGCAAAGGTGTGAAAAACTGTAAAACTTTCGAGGAGAATTATTTTTTGTCATCTTTTTTGGAGGTTTTGGAATTTTTCACTTTGCATTTTAACGTTTAAAGGCTAAAATAAGGATTCGTTGTTTATTGTATTTCCTGTTTAGCGTGTTTTCAGTTGATTGAATTGTCCCTGAATGCCGCATAACATGAGAACTTTTCCTCCGTGCTGCGTTCACGGTACCTGGATCGTCCTCGTCCCTCGGGACCTTCTTGAAGCAGTCGTTCAACGACAGGTTGTGCCGGATGGAGTTCTGCCAGCCGGCTTTGCTCTTCTTGTAAAAGGGGAAATTGTCGGCCACGTACTGGTAAATCTGACTCAGGGTCAGCTTCTTCTCGTGCGCGTTCTGGATGGCCATGGCGATGAGAGCCGAGTAGGAGTAGGGGGGCCGCACCAGCTTCAGCAGCTCCTCCTGGCTGGCGATGGACAGCCAGCCCAGGTCGGGCCCCCCGAATCCAGGTGAGTTGGTGAGGAACTGCCGCTGCGCGCCGTAGGAGGGCGGGATGAAGGACGCCGCGTTGTTGCCGTGCAGGTAGGACGCGGAGGAGTTGACGCCCGGCCCGTTGAGCCACAGGTACGGGTTCGGGGACGAAGCGTAATCGCCGATGCCGTAGCCGGCGGGTCTCTGCGCGCCCTGCAGGCTCTGCTGGTGGTACATGCTGCTCAGGTTGTCGCAGTACACCGCAGCCATGTCCGGGGCCTCCTGTGCGCCTTTGGGTGGGAGAGAGCCGACGGTCGGGGAGGTGTGCTGCTGCTGCTGCTGCGGCTGCGGCTGCGGCTGCTGCTGCTGTTGGTGGAGGTGCTGCTGCTGCTGCTGTTGGTGCTGATGGTGGTGGTGGAGGTGCTGGTGCTGGTGATGGGACTGAGGGTCGATGGAGTTCATCACTCCCCCGCAGGAAATCCCAGAGGAGATGCTCGGAGCGGTTCAGGTGCGCGGGCTGCAGCAGCAACAAGTGTCGGCCAGGATGGAGCAGTTTGGGGAGTTTTAATTGCAGCGAGCCTCTGACAGCGGCCACAGCCAGATCGTCCACCGCAGCCAATAGACACACACGGTGAGGCGGAGGGGGTGTGGTCATGCTCCACCTCACCCGGCAGAAAGGGGGGGGGGCGATGTTTGGGAAGTCGCAGCAGCACAGACCGAGGTGATTAGTTACTTTGAGGGGATTTCTGAGGGTCAGTCAGTTTCCCAAAGGCCACAAATCAACGCACTGGACACTTTTGACCACAATTTGACTAAAAAAGTTGGATGATCGCGAGATAGTATCACAGGTTAAAAGTATAACGCAAAAGATAAATCGAAAAAAAATTAATGTTTAAACTGAACTGTACGTTTGAAATCAAAAGAAATAGAAAAAGCAAAATACTATGATGCCTAAGTTTGAATTTTGGGAAGATTTCATGCTTTTTTGGGAACTTTTTGAAAAGAAAAAGCAGGAATAAAGCAGAGCTACGATGAGGCAGGAGGTTGCGAATGATAAAGTAACGTTAATAAAAGGATCGTCCATCCAAGCCAGTCAGATTTGGACGGAGGACACAGCTCGCTGGTCCTCTTAATCGGCGCTCATTCAGACACGCCCACCGAGGAGCTGATTGGCTGGAGGTGATTTTTTAACTAACCTGAAGTCCAGTTCAGCAAAACCGAGAAGACGACATAATAAATCTTGAATGTAATGAATCCACAGTTTAACCGACAGTACACGTCTCGGTTCAACTGCTCTCGTGTCCTCGGGGCAAAACGTTGCACCCATCCTTCCCGTGTATTCATGCCAGCGGGGTTTTTGGGCGGGTGCTGGAAGGGGCCGCAGGTGCAGCTTTCTTCCATCAGTCTGTCTCAGAGCAGCTGTACTTACACCATAATTAATCACAAACAATGTCCGACAGAGAAAAATAATGTGTGTCATACAAGCTCTTTGACTTTCTTTTGACTTTGAGAAAAGCGCCATTTATTATTATTATTATTATTATTATTATTATTATTATTATTATTATTATTATTATTATTATTATTGTTGTTGTTGTTGTTGTTGTTGTTGTTGTTATTATCATCTTTGGTTTGGGGCGTAATCTCACTGATTAAGTTATTCATTGACATTGACTCATGGGGCCCCTCCCGCCTCCCAGCATGACTCAGTGCCCCCACTTGGGCCACCCCCAATTCAATTCCAACTGTGTCCCCGCGAGTGTAGAAGAACTGGAATGAAGACACACAGAGTGAATCAGCAGCAGTGGTGGAGCTCAGCGTTTGACACATGTCGTCCCGCGGGTGCCTGGACTCGGACGTCCCACGTGCCCGTGATTTTTGGAGCCACACTGCCACCTTGAGCTGCGTTTATTCCCTTCTTTCGAAAATCCCTCCGACTCTGCGTCTCTGCAACAGGTGGTTCGATGCAGGATGCAGGAATCGCCACCAGATGGAAGCAGCTCACTGCCCAATGCGAGTCCATTCCTCAGGAGAACAAGGGACCAATGTGTTGGGAGGGAACCAGCCAATGAGGCGCTGACGCTCTCCTGCAAGTCTTGGCTTCACATGTCTGAAGTGGAGATGTGGTTTCACTCTGAAAGCTCCCGCAGTTTTGGAGCATCTTTGAACTCCGTCAAATATGCTTTTAACGTCAACCCGAAGGGGCCAAAGTAAGACGAGTCACGGTTCAGATGACCCGCCTTTCAAAATAAAAAACAGTTCACATGAATGTGACGGTGTTACGTTTCCCTCTTGGAGAGGAACTTTCCAATAAAGCGGGCCGAGACCCCCTCTGAGAACCTTCAGCCCGAGTATTGACACGTTATCTGCCAACGCTTCCCCCGTCCTCCAGCATGTGATGGACTGAGGTTTCCCTCTAATGCCGCTTTTCCACTCACATCCAGGCCACAGAGTAATTGTCCGCGCAGCACCCGGAGTCGCTCTGTCTGACTGTAATGCTATAATATCGGGGTTGGCTATGACAATAATCCCCGGGCTCATCACGCGTCGCCAACGCCGCTTCACCCGCTCAGATGTGTGTGTGAGAATGTGGCACCGTGGAAAAAGAGGAAGAACGGCTGAAACCGGCTTCTGAACTCGCAGCGGCTTCAATTCTCGACTCCAGACTTCTGCTCTTTGTTCTCTTGAACCCAAACGAAGAAGAAAATGTAGATCCATCGCCGTCATCCCATGAAAGAACTCGATCCCATCTTTTCTAACTTGGTTTTGAAGTCACCAAACTTTAGTTTCCATCGCACCAAAGCATCATGTTGGATATATTCAAATATCTTTGCACAAAAGGGGTAATTCTGCGTCCTCATCCAGTAACAGGACACACTGATCTAATTTCTCTCCTATTTGAAGTCGCGTGCCAAGTTACAACATTAAAAAATGTCATCAAATCACAGAAATAAGCTTGAGAAACATGTGAAAAGTAACTTTTCTCATTGATTACCATCCTGCCCTGTGCTGTGTGCAGTAGATCTCTTCATAAAAAAAGATTCAGTACTTGCATACAAGTACACGAAACCTCTGAATTTACAAGATATACAGTGAATGTAGGGATCTTAGACCAGCTAACCGAGGATGTGGAAACTTAACTCAAAGCTGCTTTATGTGATGAATATGAAATTGAGTGGGTCTGCAGTGGGTGGTCTGTCGATAAATAGAATCAAATTGCAACAAAGTTTCTTCTTTCTCTCCCCCCCCCCACCTCAAATTGATGGTTTCGACATGGAAACTCAGTGGAAATAAAAACACTCAGAGAATTATGCAAATGCCGAGAGACCAGCGTGTGGTGCAGTTTCCTTTCCATCGTATATGATAAATGAAAGAAATGTACGTAAACAGGTAAACTTGTCCGGGTTTTACAGCTTTGGTCGCCGAGGGAAGCTGCGCTGCAAATCGGTGGATGCAAAGACTTATTTATTCCTGCTCCACAGACAGTCGGGCCCTTTCAGCCAACGCACAAGCGCCACCATTGACCCGCCGTCTATTTCTGTGACATATTTACGCCTCCGCGCCGGGCCGCCTGAATCTGCCCGTGTGTGGATCATTTACACAGGAAGCCTTTGGAAATAAACATTTGCACTTAATACGGCCACGTCGCATTCCTCCCAGGGAGCCCGCGCAGGCGCGCACGCGAGCGCAACACAAGACGGACAACATGCGTGTGTACGCACACAGAGAGCCTTCATGGCAGGCGCTAATAACACGGTGCCGCTTCTGAGGGGCCGAGGCCGCGGTCCTGCGGGCTGAGCGGGCCCGTACAGGAGATGTTGTTGCACTATATGTTTATAACGCTGCCATGGAAAAATAAGAGGCTCGGCCACAGGCATTTCCTCAGTTCCTCTCTCCTCCGCCTGTGTGGGAGGGAGCGTTCACAGCGCATGTCACACTCCATCACGCTCAGAGCGCGGCATCGCCGATCCCTCGGCGTCCGCGTGGAGGTTCAATCGCAAACCGCTCCCGCCGCCCGGCTCGGCTTCCTGCAGCCAACTCAAATATTTGGGGGTCTCCATTGTCTGAATCCTGCCCCTGCAATTGTCTTATTTACCCAACATGTTGATTCAGTGTAATGTTAGAAACGTGGGACTTCAAACAAATATTTGAAGGAGGGTTATTGGAGCATCCATTGTTCCGTTTCTGCCCCTCCAGTCGCGTATCTCCTGCCAAAAAGTCGTTTATTCTGCAGTTTGTTTTGCTGCTTTTCTCTCTCTAAAAGGGGCTACAAACTGTAATTTTGATGTCATGTTATTATAGGAAATTTCAACATGTCTCATGAACGGGTGGTATTTTCATCTGCTCCCGTTTATTCTTGGGTTGTAATTAAGGCTGTGTTTGTCCCTCAGCCATCATTAGTGAAGGAAAGTGAAATCGGAGACACCGGTTGCGATTTTGACTCGGTAGCCTCCTGGTCCATTGACATACAGCGACAGGCGAAGCCTCGGGCCCCTCCGGTGAACTCTGGTTCCCTCCTAGGGGGGTCTCGGACCCTAACTTGGACACCACCTCTGCCTCATACATGCTTGCCAGCCGCCACTTTCCCTCCACGATTCCAACGCCACCGAAATCACATTTCGGGCCATTTTTCAGCTTCTCTCTCCCCCCATAATGACATTTCTTCCTAATTATCTGAAATAATTGCATCACTCGTCTGAAAGCTGCCGTTTGAGTCATTTGAAGCCGTAATGGTGAGCGCCTGTTTTGCAGGAATGAAATAAATAGGCGGAGATGAAACCGGTTCGGAGCACCGAAGATGTTTAAGATTCAGAGGCGAGCAGCGTTCAGCGATTAGGCGTCTAAGCACTTTCTGTTTTTCTTTTTTTGTTCAACTTCCTTTTGTTTTTTTGCGGCCTGTCACATCTCTGTTAAACAGAAGCTTCAAGGACACAAACAGAGCAGAGGAGCGGATCCCTGCTCTGCTCTGCTCTGCTCTAAGTGATGGTGTCAGCCTATAATGTGAATGTAAATAACAGCTGAAATTATGTCAGGTTTGATTACTCTCAGACTCTCAGAGGTCCTGCGTGGATTCAGCTCTGCGTTTTCCATCCGGAGGGTAACGAGGCCTCCGAGCGGCCCGCCGAGCGTTTGCCCCTCGATCTGCTCGCCTCTTTTCTTTTGGATGCTGCACCCGGGCCCTTAAAAATGCAGAAGTGTAGCTGCTCACGCCTCTGATGTGCCATCCAACTTTAAAATACAGCTTTGCGAGCTCGGTCTTCTTCAAAGCTTTCTTCTTTTTTCCACCCTCCTCCTCCCCCTCCTCCTCTTCTGCCAGCTCTGACTCGGCTCTGCCTGCTGCTTCGACATGATGAGTGGAACTGAATAAAGAAATCACGTGAAAAGACTGAAAGAAGCCGCAGCTGATGCAGAAAACAAGCTCCACTGTTGGAACTGATGTCTCACTGTGCTACAGTCACATTTGGCTCATTACTATTATAAAGATTAGTTACAGTTACGCAGGTTCCTCGGGCTCGTTAACGTTTGTCAACACTTTTGTTGGTCACACTCGTGTTTGTGGAGGAACAGAAAATGACAGAAACAGGAGAGCCGAGTTGAGAAGCGTGATATTGGCGAGTGTTCACAGAAGCTGCGATTGAGCATTAGCAGCGTCAAAGAGTGGTTGGACTGGTTAGCTTTACGTTAGACATTATTCCTCCAAACTCTCCAGATTGATCCTGAACTATTTTTGTCCTCCTGACTGTAACGCGATCGGTTTCTATTTCACTAAACTTGTGTTTACCAGAGGAGCAAAGCATCCTTCAAACTCTTCTTCCTGAAAGCAAATTGAAATATCGAACTCGTTGCGCACATTTCCTAAACCTCCCGACTGAGGGGAATGATTGAAAGTTACTTTTCTGACGGAAATTTCAATTTGCAGCAATGAGAACGGGAAACTACTCGGAATAAAACCAATGTTTAATCAGGATCTAATTCTTTGCAACACTTCACATGAGACAGAATGTTTATTAAAAGAAAACACAAAGAAACCAAACCACACAAGGAAACAGCAAGCCACCGTCGTTCAGCACGTTGATCTCTGTTCTGTTTAAAATTCGCTGCAAGCAGTCACGATTGAAAATAAAACCTCTTTATTCTCTTTAACTTGGGGGCTTAATGGCTTTTTTAGTAATGACTTTGTGTCTTAACCGGCACAAACATCATTAACCCGGGCCATTGTTATTCTAATCTCTCTCTGTCAGCGGGTTTGGAGGCTGAGCTCCCCGTCCTGCTCAAACAGTTTACTCATTGTGAGCCTGGTGGTGCTGGTGGGGGGGGGGGGGGTGGGGGGGGTGGAGGTGTTGCAGCCGCTGCCACCTGAGCGGGCATGGAGAGCCCAGAAAAACCTCACATTGGGGGTGGTCCGATCCGCCATCCCCAAACCACGTCCTCCTGGCTCCCGTCCCCGTGTGGTCCTGGTCCCACCTCCCACCAACCTTCGCTCTCCCCCTGCGTCACAAAAAGCCCCTCACACGGAGTTTCACTGGCCCCGTTTGTTGACTTATCTGGCACGGCAGCAGCTTGAAAAAAGACCTTGAAGCGCTGCTTGTTTGGCCCGTTTTCGGAGGGGGACTGCTGTCGCCTCCTCGGACACACAGGAAGAGCCTCGGCCATCTCCATCCAGCAGGTGCAGAAAGACAAGACTCAATGACATCTTTGTATCGGACGGGACAAGTTTAATGGTGCTCCTCCACCAGCCTGGCACTGCCGCCCCCCCAAACCCCCCAAACCCCTCCTTCATCTGCCTTGGAGGAGTTCGCGGGGGGAAACCATACATCCTCCAGCGACACCGACACCAAAAGGTGGCTGGTTTTTGGCCCCCGTTGCTGCCAGTCACACTGCTTAATCACAGCTTTTACTGGCTGCAGTTATTCATGCTGGCTCAGTTGTGCGGCTAAGCCCAGCTCACAATGCGTCCCATTTGGTCACTGTGACTTTTCTATAGTCTATTAAGCTCCATGGTAAAGCATTTATCTTGCTATTAACTGGAATGAACCTGTCAACCTTTCGGTAAACTACTGTGACACTCGGCAACATTTCATGTCCACAATTTATCTGATTTGAGGCCGTCAGCTGACTCAAATTTCAATTAGTTTATCTCTAAATGCAGCTTGAGTCTTCTTAGTTTATCATTGGTCAGATTTTAGGCGGGGAATAATGTCAGAAACGGTATTAAAGAGGATCCAAATGCAGGAGGACAGAGGTGAATGAAACAAAACTTTCTTGAGATGTACAAACAGAATCCAAATTAATGAAAATAAAAACAACTGCTTCAGGGGAACAAAAGTTTCTGGAGGAAAAACTCAAGAAAGTGTCGAAGACGAGACGGATTAAGGCAGGAAGAGGGCCGACTGGGGTATCTGTATGACATGGGGATAATGAGACACAGGTGGAACAATCAAGCAGGCAGAGACTTGTGGGCGGAGCCACAAGAGAGACCGCAGCAGGGAAACGGGAAGACACGAGAACAGGTGGTGTCGAGCAGGTAAAGTCTCAGGTGGAGCAACAAGACGAGAGATCTGAGGAGTACAAAATGAACGCAACGCAATCGGTGTTAACCGTCCGTGGCATCGTCGGCGTATCACCGCTCCTCCTGTAATCCCCTCCCTCCGACGCTGCTGCACATTCGTTATGCGCGGTGATTATTTCGGATGCCTAATGAAGAGTCTCCGTGAGCCCGCTGCCCCTCCGACTCCTCGAGAGACGCGCGGACCCGGAGGGTTTTATTATCTTTGGAGTCGGTCCCACGGCCCGAGCCGCTGCAGCCCACCCTGGATTTCACGCGGCTCTCAGCCGGTGACCCCGGGAACAAAGGGGGGTGCTGTGCTGGTTCGGGGGGGGGGGCTGGCGAGCCCAGCTGCCCCCACCTGCTGGCAGCTTTACTGGGCTGGCTCAGTGCCATGGAGCCATCACTGTTTTCTTTACATTCAAATCAGAGAGTTTATTTATAATCCTCTGAGGCACAAAGAAATCTTACATGTTTTGACAACTGCTAAGTGCCGAAAACTGTTAATTTAACAACCTTTGATTTCAAACAAAAGTCGCTTGTCTTACTTTGTGCTACAGATGAGAAAGTCTCCCAATTATAATTAAATGAAATTCAGAATAAGACAATTTTAGAGTCCAGAGGGGACCTAAAAACCTGTCCAGTGCTTTTATTTTGAAGGCTTCTGCTGTTGTTTGTGATGTATAATGGGACTGTGTTTGCCTGCTGGATTGCCATGTACAGTTACAACACATTGAAAGTGACAGATCCTCAAAGTGGTTTGATTAAACAAGTGTTGTGTTTTTAAACTTGAAAATCAGCTGGTTAATCATCCCCTGATGTTTGAAAAGGAGGATAATCAACATTTATTCTGCGCCACATCTGCTTCCTATCAGCCATAATGGATTCTGTGTATTGCTGCAGTGAACGAGGCGTTTATATGGAAACTCATCCAGTGTGCAGGTGCAGGCTGTGCATCACTCTGATAATGGGCTTTATCGCACCAGCGGGAGTATTTTTGTACAATTACAAATGTTGTGCAATTTGTATTTTTGAATATTTAGCAATTGATTTGTTACTCTGATGCCATTTAAGCTGCTCTGCTGATTCTAACTTTTTCTATCTTAAATTTGTAACAAAACTTTGAGAAATGCACGACAACTTTTCCACTGGCAGGTGGGGGTCCAGGCCACCAATCCCCTTTGTTTATCTCCATCTCTATCTCCATCTCTCTCATGAACAAAACGACCCAGGCAGGTAAATGTCATAACATCAGCTGGACTGGGCTGGGAAATAAGTCCAGCTTCCTTCGTTCTTCTTAGGAAGTCGTCCCACTTGGAGACCTGGAAGTTCGATTTCCCTCCCAGTTCCTCATTAAGCGCTAAAAGCAGGAAACCCTCAGTCAGAGCCCGCCGGCCCTTGCACGCCGCAGGATGTTTGGAGAAGTTCCCCGCGCTCGGATCAATGCCGCTGTGCTTTTTTTATTAAGTGCAGCTGTAATACAGTTTGTCCTGCGCCGCTGCCAAAAGTCCTCCGTTTAACGAAACTCAGTGTTTTCTTTCTCGCCGCGCTACTCTCCCCTGGATGTCTTCACCTCACTGACAGCAGGCAGCAACCAGATGAGAGATTTGACACCAAACCTTCTCCATCACTTATAATTTGACATATTTTGATGCTACTTTTTGTAATTTTGTTGTTGTAGCATTATGTTTTGTGCCAGATTTTATTTCACCTATTTGTTTGATTTTATTGAAACAAAAATTTGTTTAAAATTTATGGAATTTTTCTGTTAAATGTTTTTATTTTTTAATTGAAATATTTTCTTGCTGTTTCTTATTTTTTGCATTTTATTTTTCTTATTATTTTATTATAATTTATTAACAGCACTCATTACATTGTATTTGTGAAATGTTATACATTTTATTTTTAAAAAATTAAATTGTGTTTTTTTATGTCTCTGCATCATCTGTTTCAATCTGTTAAAGTCGTCTGCATATACAATTTCTTTTCATTACATCATCACCTGTTTCCCGCCTGATAGGACGTCGGTCTCCAGTAGTCGGCGCTGTTGCTTTACGGCTTTCCCGCTCTGTTGAGTTTGCATGTTCCTCCTTCTGTTACTGCAGCTTGTAAAACAGACTTGTTTGTTTCATCGGCGATTCTCAGCTGGCTCGTCATCTCTGTGGGCCTTCTCCTTTTGACCTTCGACCTTTTCACACTCGAACTGTCGGTGTAGTTCAATCAGAGCCCGAGGCAGAGAGCCGCGCTCTCGTCTCCCACCCTGCAACCCCCCCTTCTTCGTATTCCTCCCTAATCCCCCTCCTGTGAGTGTGGACTGCTCCCCTCGTGACTGATGAGCAGCAGGAAAACCCTTCTTTAAGCCTCCATCGCCGGACTCCCCACTTTTCCCACCTTCTCCTCCCGCAGCCCTCGAACCTCCTCCTCTTCCTCCCGCTGCACGCCGCTCACAGGAGGTTTCAGGCAGGCAGGACCGCGTCAGATGTGGATCTCTGATATGTTAATACACCCCTCCCCCCCACCCATCTCCGTTTCCTTGTCCTTTATAAAAGTATTGACTGGTTGCTGTGCAAGCGCAGCACAACCTTTGGTCTGGTACAGTTAAAGAGGGCGGACTCACTGCTGAGAACATCCTGCTTGGTCATTGATTTGCACTGGAAGGGAAACAAGGTCGGAGATTGAAGCTTTCGCGGCTTTTCTACAGATATCGGGAGCAGAAACAAGTCGGTTTTTCGCCCCACTTTTTCTGTTCTGTTTGCTGAATTTGGAGGCAAAAGCATCAGTTTTATTTCAGGCTACGTTACTCGCTGGTTTCTCAGTTTTAGCCTCCGGGCTGTCACGAGGGCATTTCAGCCCTCGTCAGTTTTGGGGGCAACCTGACGAACTTCCTGCAGCGCTCGCTGGGCTTCTCTACATTCGGACCAGAGTCGCCTCCTGGAGCCGTTTTCAACCTGCAGGCAGATCGTAAATCACACCGGCCGTTTGGCAGAAGCCGCGGCTTCGCCACACAATGGTTAATTAAAGCCAGATCAATCTCTGTGCCAGCGGTTCTTTCTTCACATGGTGTCCACGGACTGCAGTCCCACGGTACATCGTCTGCCCGGCGAGGAGGAGGAGGAGGAGGAGGAAGAGGAGGAGGAGGAGGAGGAGGAGCTGTAATGTTTGCTAAAGCCTTGAAGAGAAGCTGCCACTCATATTTGTACAGAGAACAAAGCTTCACAGGTTGTCTGGCACCGTATGAAAGATGTGTTTTCCCAGTGTGTACAGCAAATACGACTGTTTCTTTGGTGTGTGTGTGTTATTGTCGATTCTCTGAAAGTCAACGCCAAATTTCGGGAAAATGACTGCGGTGCCAGTTGCCATGGTGACGGGTCAGCTCAGTGGGCGAAGGATAGTTGGGGGCATCTGAGGGCAGAGTTCACAACTGAGTTTCTTATGACTGTCATGTTGCGGCATGCTGCGCATAATTACTGTGAAAAATGGTGTACAATGCAAATAAATTGCAGTAGTGGACCTGATATACTTGTATTAGTCAAATACAAAAACTTTTTGCATTTCTTTCAGAAAAATAATAAAAAGAGTCAAGATGCCAAACAGCAACACGGTCTTTGAGTGAGTTTTAGCCTTTTTACCTGGTTAAAAAGGACAAAATCTGCTGGTCAAAAAAAGTTTGAACTGAGAGTTTATGGAAAAGTTTCTCCTCATGAAAGCTGGGGACCGATCACGTGGTGCAAAAACTGTTCAAACAAAGGCTTCGGATGTTTCCAGGCTGGTTCTGTTCTTCCACTCGGTCCCCCGCCGGCCATTTCTGAGGGGAGGAAAGAGAATCGATGGCAGCGACTGCGCTCTTCCTGTCATCTCTGAAACGCGGGTGACGTGCCAGCCGAGCCCAAAGCCGCTGCGAGCCGTTAGCAGCATGGGAGGATGGGCTTTTTCAGCGCCCACTGCCGGCTTCCTGCTCCGGGCCAATCAACTGAGACAAGCGGTCACACAGTGTACCCAGCGTCCCCCGGGAACTGACGTGACCCTGAATGCAGCGTGGACCCTCTCCCTGCAGGGGGCTCAGCCCATGAATCGATACAATTCTTATTTCATAATTTCATACTTCTGCTTCCACTGCACGCTGGACAAAACACATCGGATGAGTTTCGTTGGGGGGGGGGGGGGGGGTGAGGGGGAAACTCCTGCATTTAACTCTAAACTCACACTGCACATTATTTACCTCACATCAACTGGATTTAGATTCATTTTCTACAGTATATATCTTTGACCGACTCCTTTGCAACACATGATTATTGTAGACTGGTGCTTTTTAGACAACTTTGCAACAGTATTTTGAGGTATTTTGTTGTCACATTTCACGATTTTTTTGTTTTCAAGCATACAGCCAACCCTCGCTTTGACGTGGTTCACCTCTCGTGGCATCACGGTATTTTTTTAAGCAGTTTTTTTTACAGTGCATGAGTGCAAATTGTGTTCTGCATCCCGATTGGCTCAGGGACTGTAGTCCAATGTCAATCAGTCTCCTCCGTGCTTTGTCTGTCCAATCCGGGATGCGTTCAGCTTGACAAATCTATTCATTGTAAAAAAATAAAGATAACTGTTTCACGGATTTTGCATATCAGATACTTTTTGGAACGTAACCCCCATAATAAATGAGGCTTCACTGCATTTGTACATCCTTTTGTGCATTTCATGGCTCTGCATGTGTTGTTTTTCCGTCTCAAAAGCTGTGGGAGTGACTCGGCGCCGGAGAAGCGAGAGGTCGCAGGGGAAGCAAACTCCTCAGAGTTCGACAAGGTGTCGAATAAGCAGACAGAAGGTGGACGGCGGCGATAGCGATGATTCACCGAGGCAGGAGGTTTTCTTCTGCTGCGAGATCTCCATGTGCCGCTGGATATTTTAACCAGCAGGCATCAGAGGAGAGGTGACCGACTGCCGGCGGTGACTCACTCGGAGGCGCGGCGCTCGCACACGTCTGTCGGGATGGAAATTGTTCGTATGCGAACGGGGCAGAAGAAAAAAAAACGAGTCCTCGCCTTTTCTAACTTAAAAGAAAGAAAGTAATAACGCGCGGCAGTCTCACGTAAACAAGAGTTCGCTTTGTTAGGAGTGAGTCAACATGCAGCGACTCTTAGGAAGCGTTTGTGGCCTGAATATCGACGCTTCTCCTCTGTAGCAGGGGAAAACTCTGCGCTGCTGGAGAATCACTCAAATACTTCTGATTTCTTTGGAATGAAGCAGAGAAAAAAAACAACGCAAAAACGTGTTCGTGTGAAGAGATCGTGACCAAGAATAACAGAGGAAAGAACAGCACAACACAGACGGCCTCCGAATCTCAAATCGACCCTAATAAAAAATACATTTTATCTATTTAATTGTATTTTTTGGAGAAACTGAGCGGGGCGATCGTCACTTTATCTTCAGACCTCTCCAAAAGACGAACCCTTGAGTAAACCAAGCATATTTCAGGGAGATTACAGCCTGACGTGATCCTGCGATCTATCACCGGCAGCTTCTGTGCTGCTGTTGATGGAAACTCTCAATGTTTGGCCAACGCCTACAAAGACGCCGCAACGTGGATACTCTGGACGGACTGGAGGTCAAATGTTGCTCCGACCAACAAGTCAGGAAGTAACGCGTTGCTGGAACGACACCAAATCTGGCCCTGACACACAACTAACCGAGTATAAGCTGCTTTCCCTCAAAAACAATACAAAAGAAATCAACTGTGATCGGAGGCCGGTCGTTCAGTCGGCGTGTTCCCTTCATATCAAGTAGCGTTTGTACGACGCGATGCTGCGCGCCTCAGGCGACGGCACAAAGCGCGATTGTGCGGCAGATCTGTTTTCTGACACAGCAGCTCTGTGTGAAAGCGTTTGACAGCACTCACCCTCGCACCTTTGTCTGAGAGCCGTCAGCTGACTCTGGCCGGGCGCTGCCGCCCCGACACATCCTGACATTGTTTGCACAAGGACCAGCCATGGATGATTGATTGCCCCTTATCTCCCCTGGCAAATCAGCGCCTTAATTGAGCACGGTTTAGTTACAGATCCCTTTCTCTGTCCATGAAAGGCTTGGCCGCTGCTCCGGGTTCTCCCTCGCGATGAATGGCCGCATTCTGGGCCAGACCCTGCTGTGGGCGGGCCTTTGTTTCGCTGACTGATGGTTTTGGGTTGTTGAACGGCTTCCAGGAGATCGTTACTGACTTGATCTGACAGCGCTGGTGACTGCCAGCGCGCCCGCGGTCTCCTCGCCTGCCAGCGCGGACAGCTGCGTGGAGCATTGGGGGGGGGGGCATCCGCCAGGCACGCTGACCCCGGCTTGTGTAACGCCGATCCCCCACTGCAGCAACTTCGATTTCACGGCTGGAGTGGTTTTTTTTCTGCAGATGTGCCCCTGAGCAGCGCTTGCCCCCTCGACTGGCGGAGGAACTCCGCGGCCGAGTCGCTTCCACTGCGGCCGCTCCGACGTTTCGTCCCGTCAGTGAGGAATGTGGTGCGAGATGCTCTCAGCTGGAACCTAATTGATTTTTCAGGGTGTCAAATTAGCCATTTATCAACCACCCAGATCGCTCCTTTCAGCACCACCTGTGTTCAGTCGGCCCCCAAAATTGCCAGTCTTGTAGAGCTGTGAGCTCCGGAGCAGTTATTATTTCCCTGAACTGTTGTTTACCAAAACACAAGTGCTCAGTTAATCTCAAACAAACTTTCAAAACGTTGCAATATTCTTATGCCACTACTTGTCACAGTCTCACTAGTATCTAGTAACTCGTAGTCGGTTCGATAAAAACTTTTGACAGACATGGAAAAAGCTGAATGTCTCGCTGAATGTTAGCATCACCATTGTCTCCAGTAAGGAGCAGTTTGGTCACTGTTTCACTGATCTCCTGTTCACATCAGGAGAAGCACCTCTGACTAAATCCTCCACAGGTTGTACAAAATACCACCACTGCTGCAATTTGGTGGTGAGAAAATTCGGAGAGAAAAACGAGCAGACACGAGTTGTTGTTCCACTTTTTTTTAATTGCCTCCGGTTCAGAAGCTTCTTTTTTTCTTTTTTACGGCTCGACACAATTAAACTCTGTTCGGTCTTTATCTCCAAACAGCAACAGTTAACCTTTCAAAGCTAGGTCAGCGCGAAGTGCGAAAGTTTCTCTCTCGCTGCTGAAGGTCACTGAAGAGGTTCACATCTAATTTGTTTTCACTGGAGAGACGACAGAAACTCACGACTATCTCCGTTCTTTATTCCCTCTTTCCGGCTTATCGGTTTGGCAACCTGGATTAAACGTCTCCAGCAAAACATGCAGCCCGACTTCAGAGGCACGCTGGGCTCATTTGGCAAGGAAATCTAAACAGGGAGGCTGAACAGTGGCTTCGCGAGAGAGAGTTTGTGCACAGGTGGGGCCTTCACGTGTCGTTTATATGTTCCTCCCAAGCAGAAACGAAGAAAGCTGAAAGTTGCATGTGTTCTGTTGCCTTCTGTATCCTTTTTCAGTGATTGGTTGGGAACTATGAGGGTTTTCCAGCTCGACTAATAAAGCTTCACTTTGCCGGCGTTGATAATCCGGAGCTCGCAGCAGAAACGGGGACCGGGCCCTCCACGCTGACAGCTCTCCCCCTGAATTTCACCCGCTCCTTGAAGATGAAAACCAGCTCGGTCTCGCAGTGGCGACCCGGCCTGAACTCCGCAGTACAGGAGCGCATTCCTTTGATGCCTCCCGCTCCTCGCTTGGGAAAGATTCCCAAACGGGAAATGTTTGACACATTTTTCCATTTGTGCAGCTGGACGTTTAATGAAGCGGCACAGGTTAACAGTCAGGTTAAGTGCTCAGTGTGTTAAAACAGTAGGAGCTCTCCGGAGACTTGAACCGGCAGCCCTGCGCTCGCCGACCCTCTGTATTAGCAGACATCCCGGCCTGCATCGAGCCGCTCCACCGACCTGAGAGCTCCCAAACGGCTTCCCTTTGTTGTTGGAGTAGATTTAGAGGACAGAGAGGAAGGAGAGGGCAGCAGGAGATCTCCTGTTGGTGCTTTCTCCTTCACGAGCTTGAAGGTGGCGGTGACACAGAGCAGACGCACGTCAACGCGAGCAAGCGTCCCCGCTGCTGCTGCTGCTGCAAGGACAGGAAGACCCACAAACATCTGTTCAACATGGGACACTGACAGCAGGTCCACCTACTGTGACACAAACAAGGTTGAGGTCAGTGTTAGTTGACATAAAACAAAGCAACTCAATCACTGTGAACACTTAAGACAATGAGTCTGGCGTCAAATTACACACATATATTATATCTTATGGCTACAAGTTTAGTGTTTTTTTTAAACAAGGAGCCTCCAATTGAAATGGAAATAGACAAAACAAATGAATATGATTCCAAATGAAATGATACTCAATTTGTTTTGAGTCCCAGACGAGGTGAAGAGTTCACAGTGTGAGACTTGAACTTTATTGTGCCCACCAGAACAGACCCCGGCAGTAAAACTATCCACCAGGGCCTGATAACAAACAGAGAGGGGGCATGGGGGGGGGGGCAGTCTGTGTGTGTTTGAATTTCAAACATGGCAACCAAATGTAAATGTGAACATCCACTTTCGGGCTTCATCCTGTCCCCCCCCGCACCCCACCTCCCCCCTCCCCGTTTCCCACTGCTGCCTGCAGCACCTGTCCCGCCCAAATCACGACAGCGCACGAGAGCGCCCTCGTCTCAGGGTCGGTAATTCACCGTGACTATGTACAGAACAGTTGTGCGCGTCGGTGTAAACGTTGCGTTTGGCCGACGGCCACGCCGGCCACGCTGCCGTCCAGCAGCTGAAGCTGAGCAGAGACTGAGCGGAGGGGGGTGGGGGTCCCTGAGGGGCCATCTCCTTCCGAAAAGATCCCCTCTATCCGATTCCTGAAGGCCAATCAATCACAGCTTCACAGTGGATGAGACCATCCTGCAGGCAGTGGCTGGGTTACGTGATGATGCATTTTCTCCTGTAGGGGGCGCCATGACGAGTGTTTGTTATTTCAGTTGTCTCAATTGTTCGGTAAATTTAGGGGGAATATTTCAATTTGTAAAGTTTACACGTGTGTTTTGTGAGCATTTTTGCGGCTTCTTGTTTCCTACTTTTATGCACTTTCAACATTTCTGAGATTGTCAACAAGAAAATGATCTTCTGCAAAGACACACAACTTGAGGTTGATAAACCATGAAAAGTTGGTAAACGTATTAATGCCTGGAATCAAATCGAGAGCATCCTTCACCTCTTCTTTGTCTCACTTAGACACAAAAAAGCAGTAAAAGCTGTCCTCCTCCTCCTCCTCCTCTGCTCCCTGACTGCACTGGACTCTGTAGATAATAAAGATTTAATAGGTGACGTGAGGAACAAAGGGGGGCACGGACGGAGGGGGGGGGGGTGTTCTGTGTGGCAGAGGTGATGATACATCTGCTGCTGCCTCAGTCCAAACAAAGCTCTCGTGGGTACAGAGCGCGGCGCTCCGTCTCCAGGAATAGACCCGGTTCTGGCTCGGCTCAGCGCCTTATAAAGTCCGGACGCCGGCTGTGAAACACTGCAGGGTTTCCTCGGGCGCCGCGACCTCGCCGTGTCTTGAATTAACCGCTGCAGCACGACAGCGAGGAATATGCAGCAGAAAGTGAACAAATATGGGTGTCGAAAGATTATTTGGGCGCGCAAGATTGCTCAGGGTCTCCTAACCAGAGACCAAACCATCCATCTATCCATCTTCCATGCCATTTGTTGCAAATGCGGGTTGCTCGAGGGACTCGAGGCAGGCGACGCCCCAGACAGGTTGACAGTCCATAGCAGGGCCACGCAGAGCCCGACAACCTCACACACCTACAGACTTAGTCTGGCTCATCCGAGACCAAGACAGGACCTTGGAAACGATGTCTCCAGACGAAGACCAATCCCGACGCCTCCGACGCTTTCAGTCGCAGCCTGCAGCCCCCCCTCCTCCCCCCCCTTGAGACTTGAGAGTGGCCTTATCTTTGTGAGAACGCTCCCTCCTTCAGGCCTCCACTTCAGCCCGCTGCAGCTCCCCTCACCTCCAGCCGGAAGAGGAGGCCGGTGCAGACGCAAGGTCAGAGCGGCGGAGGGGGGGGGCGCGTGATGTGGGACTGCCGTTGTTCGAGTGCCGCTGAGCTTCCTGCTCAACTCGTTACTTATTTCAGTTTCTCTCGCTCAGGGACTGACGGTAAATCACCACAGGGGACAAATAAAGAAAGCCGAGATAAATCAGATGGTCGAGGGCGACGATGGGCTTTGCTGGAGCCGATCCGAGGGTCGTTCGGGGCCGTGCACCGTCGCTTGACTTCCTATACGTGGGTAATATTCATCGCAAACCATCAGGTCTGTTTGTCTCTGTGTCACAGAGAGCTGCTGAGGTCACATGTGGACACGGCGAGGGATCGATTCATGTCAGACATACTGTAATGCTTGCAGACAGAAATGGGTTATAAGGATGCCATTTAAATGGCCTTTTAATAGCACAGAGGGGGTACTTAGTGATTTCTAATCACTCACGGTGGCGGCGGCGGCGGCGGTGGGCGTAATTCCGCTCCTTAATCTCATCTCATTAGCAGTTCCCGAGTCCACCGCCGTGATTTATATCGATCGTTGCGAGTTGTGACTCCAACGCTGGAAGTTAATTAAGCGATAAACGAGGAAACAAATTAGTGAGGTCTGACTGCTGCTGCCGCTGCTGGAGGAGCCGCCGCCGCCGCCGCCGCCACCGCCACCGCCACCGCCGCGTCCTAGCGGCGCCTCCAGGACACAAGAACAAACAAAGTCACACAAAGACGCAGCCTCGCCGGTGCGTCATCGCAGCGCGGCTCCCTCTGGTTTGGGCTAAATTCTTGTTTTTTGGAATAATTTTTATAGTGTGAGTTTTTAATGAGATCATTCATTCGATCACAATTCACTCTTATGAGGAAAATCCACGAGGAATCGTTTGTTATCTGATGGTGAAAGCTGAAAAATAAACATCGTCTTTTTCTTCCCTCTTGGTTGATTTAATTTCTTTTTCTTCTCTTTTTGGTCTGTTTTTAACAGTAACGAGCGACTAACGTCAGAGGTGAATTACTGCTAGTTATTGAACTCAATGAGATGGGAATAAAACATAAAATGATCCCAAAACAAATAAAAGAACTCACAGAAGCTAAATCCTGTTGACAAAAATGACAAAATGTTTGATTTAAGAGCTCAATCTAAATGCTTCAACTTTACAAATGTGTCCTTTTGTCTTTTGTGCGGTTATTTTGCTTGTAAACTTGCCGCCGTTCAAGTTTCTGGTTTTTATCTTCGAATTCGACCTCCGAGTCGCTCTGAAATTTGCTCTGCAGTCTTTGCTAAGACAGATATTTCATACAAGCGTGAAATAGGATTATGCTTTTTTCCTCCCTTGTTTTATCGTCTCAGACAAACGAAGAGAAAAGTTATTATGTTGAAACCTAAAATAAAACAGACACGTTTCTGTGGATCAGTGGAACTTTCCAGTCAGATGGAAATAAACCTCATGCCATTTCAAATTCCCTCGTTCTTTTCCTCCTTTGGAGCCAGAAATGTTGCGTTCGCCGTCAGGCTGCGATGTCTCGTCGATACGGCGGCCCTCGAACGGAGGGACGATCCCGACTAATGCGTGGACCCGGGAGAAAATAATTGAATTTTTATCTGTTTTATACTATAATGAATCCTCCGACATTAGCGGCGACCGAGCTGCAGAGAACGGATAATTAGCTGCTGGGGAGCCGAGTCTATAAGAGCCAGTCGGAGGGAGCTTTGTTGCATGTTGAGTCGAAAGAGGTCACACGGTGCTGCTGCATGCGGTGTGTTACCACCCCCCCCCCACACACACACACACAAATGCAAAGCGCAAATACACACAAACACAATACACACACCTATACACAGCGCTATACACACACACACACACACACGCACGCACACACACACACACACACACACACACACACACACGCACGCACACACACAAATGCAGGAATACATGCATACTGACATGCGCACATGGACACACACATTCTCAAAACCAGGAACGCATGCACACATGCACACTCACGCATGCGCACACACACACACACACACACACACACACACACACACACACACACAAAATC
>JASSRZ010001600.1:2865-16883 GCA_032164315.1 Malacoctenus gilli
TTTAGTATGATCTGCCTGAATGTGGCTCCTGAACTCGACACATTTGACACCCGGCTCAGTGAGGAATCAATTGTTTGAGCTGTTGGGGGGCTTTTTCTTCTCGGCAACTTTAAAGCATCTCCAGGACACTTATTTTTAGCCAAAATCCTGTTTTAGTTGCAGAAAAGTCCGACTGTCATGGAAACGTGGGAAGGATCATCCTCCGCCGCTCAACCTTAGACACAACAAACTTATTTTCCGGGGCCTCGTTTCTTCGCTTTCCTGGAGAGAGCGAGAGTGGGCAGCCGGCTGCTCGCAGGATTTGCGTTCGCTGAGACAATGAGAGGCTGCTGCTGCTGTTGCTGCTGCTGCTGCGGGAGGTGAGATGTGTTGGGGGTTTTTTTCGAGGAGGATTTTATCCTCCAAGGTCACGAGCAGGCATCGCGCCGAGTCCGCTTGCTGCAGCTCATCGAGTTGATTTTCGCTCACCTCACCAGCCGAGCGCCGGTTGAAACTTTCGTTTCATTTGCAGAGCTTCGTTTTCTAGCCCGAAGGCTCATTTAATTGTTGCACCGCTCCCAACATAATGTAGAGACACGCTAACGATATCAGAATAGACTTGTTTGAATTTACAGTACACAGAATATTAAAATGAACCCAGAGATTTATCTATAGGCTATAGTTTATTGTTCGAGCACAGTTTAGGTATTAACTTGTTTTATATAATTGCTACTTCACTTAATTAGATGTAGTAAAGTTAAACAAAGATACATGAGAAAGAGCTGAGAATCCTCAAGATTTCACAGCTCACAGCTGCTGCTACATTATTCAGCCCACCTTTGTACCTGCTTTGTTTAAGTGAGGGTCACACTGGGCTGAAGTCTCATCCAGCCAATATTGAGCCAGCTGCAGGATGCACCCACGACAAGTCATTGACTCCATTAAACAGTCAATGCAAACAGACAGAAGATCTGATCTTGACTGGACCCGACGTGCATGTTGTCGGCACACAGTTAAAGAACGCTCTGCATGTATGCACAGGGAGAACATGCAGAGCACACGTCCTTGATTCGCCAAGAATAAAGTGAGAATAGTGGGTTTTTTTCAAACACAAGAGTAAAATGAAGCTGAATAAAGACGTTCTCAGGTCCTCCCACTGATCCACCGTGATCCTGCTCTTAGAATTCACCTTCGCTGATAACGAGAACCTAACAAAACAAGGCCTCGCTGGTGGGTCAGCGGCTTTCCCTTCACTTCAACACTGTCGTTGCCATCAAAGAGTCATGGCAGCATATATTTATGTGATGGCTTCACTAAGACACGAGAGTCTTTTGTCTGTTGCAGCTCTTATTGCGGTAAGACAGGTGTATTTTTCTGGGCGGTATAATTCTTGCCAAGTACAGATTCAAACACAAAAAAAAGACACTGAAGGTGTGTGTGTGTGTGCGTGTGTGCGTGTGTGCGTGTGTGTGTGTCTTGGATTGCTTCCCTGGCGGTTGTCCAGCAGTGCATCAAGTGAGCAGCTCCGCCGCAGCGGGAGCGGCAACAACAGCTGGGAAGTAAACTGCCTTGCTCAAGGGCAAACCCGAATGCGACGACCGTGCCAAGACAGAGCGGGTCTTTCTTCAGGTTGCTCAAAACCGTGTTTCCAAGAAAGGCGATCGGAAACCCCTCCCCACCCTGAATTACGGTGCGTGCCAAAAAAAGATGGCATATTGATCCCCCCACCTCTTCCCTGAGAATCTAACCCCCCCCCCGCGCGCTTCGGATCGAATCCTGCCCGGGATGGATGCGCCGCGTCCCTGCCTCCTGCTCCCTCCTCCCCGAGAGTCACAAAGCTGCTTTACTCCTGAAATATGTGTGACGCTGATGTCATAAGCCAGGATAAGGTGCGGGACAGGCTCCTGCTGGGCTGGCTGAGAAATGCCGGCAAGCGGAAAAAAAAAAAAATGTTTCCACGCCGGGCCGATTGAGAGGTGTTAATGCATTCAAATGAATGCCAGCTCCTGAGTTGTTTGTGTGTGTTTTTTTCCCTCCTCTTCCTCCTCCTCCTGTGTGTCACCGTCTCAGCGAAGCACACAGAGAGCGAAATTAGAGGGTAAGGCTCAGGAGGCGAGGCAGAGCGAGGCGGCGCTGCACCACCTACACATCGCCATTTTCAGTGTGACTCTGCGATTGTGCCGGAGCCACTTTGTAGTCCCGGCTATTGACCGGCGACGAAGCCGAATCAGAGCGCTGGAACGGCTTTCAAGGCCGCAGCACATAAACAAAGACTCGCGGGCCAATAAAGCCGCAGTTACATGATAATGACACAAGGCCGACTGCAGCACGGCGCGGCGCGCGCTCTGATTCCGCTGCTCGGCGCATCGGCTCACTCGGCGCCCTCTCATCCTCCTGTTTAACCTTTCCGCAGATTTATTCGGCTGCTTCTTAACTCGCGTCAGACGGTTTTGGCTTGTTTCACTTTTTGTACGATTCCTTCACTTTCTTACTTTTCTCGGTCATTTTTACAGTCAGTGCCTTTTCGACAGTTTTCGCCCAGTTACACAACAAAGAGAGCGGTGGACCTGCAGAGCAGCAACGTCCAACTAAACTCTCGCACGCTGTGTTCTGTGCCCGATAAAATCAAATATTCGAGCGCCTTTTCTTGTCTGCCAACAAACATCGTTTCCGTGTCCCGACTACAGTTTAGATCCAGCATGTCAAACTTCACAAACAGGCGATCTCACCCGAAGAAATCAAACCTGTTACATCTCATTCTTGAAGGGAAAAAAAGCAGGATGTCGCACTAAAAGATCGACATTTAAAAGGCTGTGCTAGTTATACGAAAGCGAATTTTCCCATTGCTGCCCTCTGCTGGTCAGTTCTGGATCTCCACGTCGCGATCGACGTTCGGCGTGCTGCAGCTTTAGGTGGAAATTTGACAAAAGTAACATTTCAGCGTCTTCATTAAAGTCAGAGCGAAAGCCAACACGCTCCAAAGTTTTGCCGTCTTGAAAGCTCAGAAAATAAACTCGTGGAATGAAGATTGTTTGTCAGTACGTCAAAAGAAACACGAGTTGTTTTCAGACCTTTCACTTGTGTCTTAAACTGTTTTGAATAGGAGTGTCACACTCTGACAGGCGCTGCTTCATAAAGTTATCGTAAAGTCAAAAGGGAAAGCAGCAGATTGGCACATTTTATAAGCAGATGTTAATGCTGGATTTTTGTTTGATAAGCGGCTGAAACAAAGTCTAACAGCTGTCAACGTGACCGCTGCCTGAGTGACCCGGTTAACGAGGACGTCTCAACTTCTCACTCGTTTTGATCCGACAACAAATGAGTTTGTTGTTTT
The DNA here is from genome assembly GCA_032164315.1 of Malacoctenus gilli. Lineage (NCBI taxonomy): Eukaryota > Metazoa > Chordata > Actinopteri > Blenniiformes > Labrisomidae > Malacoctenus > Malacoctenus gilli. The sequence goes on from JASSRZ010001600.1 coordinate 6,179, forward strand.
GACTTTTGTTTCCGGCCGCTCAAACGTGCCGGGTCGCCTTCCTGCTGCAGGACTCTGGCTTCACATGCAAACAGCCCACGTCTCGTGTAAAAACATCCGCTCTTTAATAGCTGATTTTCAGCCCGGCGCAGGTCATAACACTTTATACTTCGTCCCCGTCGGGTTGGAGGAAACAAGTGACGCCCGGACAGACGGCACTTTCCCGGCCGTCACACTGATTCTGTCCCATTTTCAAATTCGGTCCCCGCTGTGGCGGTATTATCAAGCTGCACTGCTCCAAAACAGTCCCAGTGTGTTAGAGCCTCTAAAAGGCAGGGGAAGCGTCGCTTGTGAGCAGTGATATGGGATCTGGGTAGAATGAAACCCAGCGTGTCTCATTTGATGTCCGAGCGAGTCTTTGGAGCGGTGAGAGTCTCAGCTGATGGAATCCTTGGAGGAGCATAAACAATAAACTCTGTGTGCTGGAGAAAAAATGCTCTCAGGCTGGGGGGGGGGGGGGCTGAATTTCTTTATGCAAATACTGAGAGCCGGGAACACGATTTATGGAAGTCAAATTCTTTCGTTTTCCGAGGAGGTGAAATCAAATACGCATGGATCCATATATGGATTTTTACTGATGCGGCGCTTCGTGAGCAGCCGTGCGTCGCGCTCGGAGCCGATCCGGAGCTCAGCGTTGCGCACGGAGACACTTCAATACATTGTGAGATGAGGGATTGAACCAGCAACCCTCGGAAGACAAACCGCTCTCACGCTCCCTCATCCGTCCTGTATACCTGCAGTTTTTTTGGACTACGACCAGCAAACAGGGGGCCAAAAACCAGATACTTCTTCTACACGGCGCCATCCTTTTGTTTAAGAGCAATAAAACACAGTGAAAATGTCCAGATTTATCAACGGTACCACTCATCGTCAGGTGGCGGCCTTTCACTGATCTCATGTTACGCTCTTGAAAGTCGTCCTGGCGGCAGACGTGACCCGCAGGTCGCATGTTTGACACCGGCGAGCTTTGTTGTCGTAATGTTAGGGCTGATCTGTACGTCTCACGGGATAACCTTTGTCTTCGAGGACGGGCGGTGAATAAGCCCGTAGGCACCGAGTCCAGTGATGATCAGCGGGAACGGCGAGCTACATCTTTCAGCCCCGCCCCCGAAGCGCGAGGGGCACGTCACGGGAAATGCCAACCTGTCACCGGCCGCTCCAACAACAATAAACCCCCCCCTTTGAAGATGAGGCTGAATGCGAGACAGCCTGGCCCGCAGTGGTGCCAGAGTACTGCAGCATCAGCTTTTGCTCTCATCGCCGGCTGGAGCAGAAACCAGAACCTGGCTGAGATTAGACGCCTCGCAAAAAAGAAAAGAAAAAAAACAGACCCAGGAAAAAAAGAACACAGGAGGAAGTTGAGCTGCCAAATGAGGCTGTGGCTTGTTTTGGGCTGCTTTTCCAGGCGAGCATGTGGTGTTATTCCAGTAATATCTGGCCGTCACAGTGGGCCGGTGATGGGACGCGTGTGACGGGAGAGAAACGCGAGGCGGAGAAACAACGAAAAGACCCGCGCGCCCTTGGCAACTCGACGGCGGCTGGGGTGTTTTGCTTTTTTATTTTTTGTGCGTGCGGGTGTGTGTGATGTGTTTGCCGCGGCATATTTCAGATGCACAGCGAGGATGCTTGGAAATGGATAAATCAATGAGGCCATCTGGGGAGAGGAAGTCAAGATGAGAAATGGTTTAATGCTGACGTTTGTTTCGACAGTAGCCTCACAGACCTAATTATTCTACTCATTACTGGGATACAGAGAGCGAGAGAGAGGGAGGGAGGGAGCGAGGGAGAAAGAGAGAGAGAGAGAGAGAGAGAGAGAGAGAGGGAGAGTAAGCTCGAGAGAGAGACCTTATTTCCTCTACATAAATAAAATCATTTTTTCCACCTAATTTGTCTCAAAGGAGGTCAGAGGTCACACAATATTTATGAACATCTATTTTTCCATAATTTTTGATTACCAAAGGAGCAATTAACCTTTTTTTTTATAGGTACAGTAAAACTGGAGAACGAATGACTTTCAGAAGCATCTCCGCCCCGTTAGCTGTGATACCGGTTTCGCCGCGTTAACTCCTGTTCATTCAAGCTACAACCAAAACAACTGCCAGCAGCTGAAATCAGTGGATTAATCTTTACTTTTCATTGACTACTTTTAACTTTTGTGTCAAATACTTGAAAACAGTCACGAAAAAACAAGAATATTGCATGAAATTTTACTCACCTCTCGTTGACTACATGAACAGAAATTTAACCCTTTCGGCACCAGGGCATTGACAAAAAGGTATCGGATTTTATGTCATGGTTTAAAAAGGTTATTTTCTGTTATTAAATTAAAAAAAAAATACTAATTTTGATGCGATCTCTTTAGATGTACTCGTCTAATAAGAATGAGACAAAAAAAAAGGCTTTTCGAAGGTCTTTACCACAATAGTGATCAAAGACATTTGCCGAAAGACAAAGAAACACAAACACGAGAGTAAGACCCTTCCTGACGCCCTATTGTTCGTGTTTATAAATACTCGCTACTTATGGTGGTGAAGGTTGCCGGCTATACATTGCACACAATTATGAAGCTAACAACCTGGAAGCATCATTGTCAAACTCATTGGAGTGAAAGTCAATTGCCTGCAATCATATATACAATCTGAACATCGCAGCCGAGCGTTATTAGTCTCACTCGATATATTGGGTATTAAAGAGAATGTGCATGTGCAATTAATCATTTCTCAATGATTGGTTGTTTAGCTGCAGAGTTGGAGGAAATGAGGTGCAAATGTCACGTTAGCATTTAACGTGCGCCTCACTTTTATCGGCGCAGACAGCAGCGATCCCATTACGCCGCGCGCACAACTGGTGACGACTCAGCAACTGATGGACAAACGGATGCGCTCACGTGCAAAGAGAGAAATGTGCTGCAAGGTGATTTGATCACTTTGATGGTCCGAAGTTTGTTTTTTTTACACGAGCAGCAACACAATGCTTGTTGAAGCTTCTGACACGCCGACACCAAATTTATTCCAGAGATGCGTCAATTCAACTTGAAACCACTTGCCTCCATTTTGATTTGGTTTACAACAGTTTTACCTCATTTTTTGAAGATAATGACAGATTTTTTTCATTTAAATTTAAATAATAGGATGCATGAATTATCATACTTGAGATGCGTACAATTATTTTGGAATTATTTGGCTTTTTTAAGAGATAACTCATTGCTTATTCTTAATTGAAAGCTATATAATTCCACATAAAAATATACCTTTTTTTAATTAACATGAACAAAGTCAATGTGACCTAATAGGTTTTAATTTGTTCAACCAAGAAATCAGAAATTAATTATCTAATTTTTTTTTTAATTCTAAAGATATTGGGACTCTTTTTTTAACCAACAGCTCTCTCCTTCTGTCCTCATTAAGGGAAACTTGCTTTAACCACAGTCAACTAATTAACTCAGCCTCTTGGCGGCAACGGCTTTAAGTGAGTAATTTGTTGCATTCAGTCATGTTAAACTTTCCTAGCGGCCTATAACATGCTTAGCTTAGCATGGACGAAAACACAAAAGCAGGTAAAAACGCTGACACACTTTCCCTTCATTCAGCCACGTGTTTAATCCCACCACAAAGGAAGCTTTAATTAAGCTGATAAGCCAAACCTGCGATAACTTTTACCGCCTTAGTCACCTCCCTTCTCATCGCCCACTTTCTCCTGCAGGACTAACTGAGGAATTCATTAGCTGTCAAGTATTTCTCAGCTTTTACCTTAAAGGACCCCAAGATTGCCTCCGAGTAACACCGTGGACCCTCTGATTTGCCGCGACGTTTCAGTGAAGCCAAACACCGGCCGACGCGCACGACCTCACAAACATACTCAAGCAGGAGCCTTCAAAGTAAAAGCGCTAGGAAGTTTCCCAGCTCTGTTTGAGGTTGGTGTTTAGATTCTGTGCAAGCAGAGACGCAAAAGCGCGTCAAGTTTGCGATTTATCGATTGCAGCCACAAGCTCGGTCGCTGGATGACGCACTGTTACCTAGCAACAACTCCACTTTTCTTCTATAATCAGTGACACTGTCTCAGATCCACTGAGGTGGCTCGTAAGTCCAAAACGTTAAAAAATGACCGTTGATGATGTTTGTTTGCTTTTTGCTACACGTTAAAAATTCAATCTGAGGACCTCTGAGCAGGCAAAGCCTCGGGTTTCCTCTGACGCACCCTCAATCGAGCCCTGACCAGAAGAATCAATAGAGCTTATTCAGATGAGGCTAAAAAACACAAGAGCCGGTGATAAATTAAATCCGACACAGTGGATAGAGATCGCTGGACGGCGTCCACGACGGAGCGACTCCAGGCGCACTTCTGGAGTGGCAAAACCTCCCAAACCTTCAGGAGCAGCCGACCTATAAATGTGCTGACGGGGGATCTCGATGTCAGCGGAGGAGATAAAGCTCTCCACCGCCGCCTCCACATCAATAATTACTAACTGGCAACATTATCTCTCAAACTGGAAGAGGTTGGCTCCGCGTCAGCCCGTTCCCTGTCCTACGGATGAACTTTTTCTCCGGTTGTGCGGCGTCTCCAAAGAGGCCAAAAGAACGGCGACCTTTCTTGCCAGGCGAATGGGAGAAAATATATTAAAAGACTCAGTTTGGTGGTTCGAGTTTGTGTTTTTCTGAAGCAAAATGGTGGCGACGTAACATCTTCTTACAGGTTTCATCACAGGTGAGATTCAGCCATTCTTTACTGCTTGATTACTGTCTTTATTAACCTTATTAAATGAAGTATTTATCAATTTTTGGGCTATTTTTGTTGGGGGTTTTTATGTATGTAGTATTTGGGGTAAATGTTGTCTGAACCGTGTCAAAGGAACGTGGGAGAGGAGCCAACCAACCAGCGGGGAAGTCAGCCCGGCGTGTTGGCGTTAATTTAAATGTAATCAGATCCCTGATAAATCCTTTCATTTCACTTCAGATTAAATTTTCAAATTCATTTATTCAACAAATGCTTTTTTTTCTCCCCCCTAATCAGCTGGCTTAATGCGAGGGTGACGAATACAAAATTATGCAACACAAATACAATCTCTGCTGGCACTAATCTGTTTTCATATTTTTCCACCCAGGGAAACTTGATTGAACATGCACGCTTTGTTCCAGGAGCTCCCGGCTTCACGTGTGCACAATTATACTCGCAGCCGGGAAGCTCGCCGCCACCGCCGCTGCCGCCGAGCGGGCGGAAACTTAAAGAGCGGCGGAGGCGCAGCGGAGCGGCGAGCGGCACATCAGTGCTGCCGGTGGAAAGACTCATTAACTCCTCTCCCCTGGTTAAGAAAAACCCACTGACCGTCCACTCTGCGGTCGTGTTCGTGGCTCCACCGTCGCGCTCGAGCTTGGATTCCAAAATCATTTTTCTATTACAGTAGGAAAAGGAAACAGCTTGTGTATAATTGAACACTGGAGAATAAAAGTGAGATTTTGGTAGAAATATTAATGAAAAGCGGAAAAAAGACCCAGAGTTTTGCTCAATGTTTGTTCGGACTGGAGGCGGAAGAAAAAGCAATTGTGTTGCGGACGAAGAAGGTTAGGAAGCGCTGCGTCAACGGTCAACTTCTGGTTTGGGCAGAAGATGCAAGAACATCGCACAATGTTGGGGTGCTGCAATGTGGTGTGGTTCAGTTAAGGGTTAGTCGTGCTCATCAAGCCTTTTTTTGTTGCCCTGACTGGAGTTTGGCTCCTACTGGGTGCAGTCGAATGCACCGAGACTGCAGGATGTGCTGTTTTATCAGCTTTCCCGTCGATGTCGTTGGCACGCACTCAACACAAACTGAACTCATGAAAGAAACACTGGAAGAAGACAGAAAACCTCATTTGAGCGGCTCCTGCTAGATTTAATCCATCGGTCTTCATTATGGATCATTAGGAAGCGCTTTGTTTTGAAAATAAGTAAGTATGAGTCCCGCTGTGAGGGGGTATAAATCATTGATAATTGTTTTTACCAACAAATCGAAGCTCTCTGGATCTAAAACCATTCGTCAGGAGATTTCCGACCCTCGCAAACCTCGTGTTATTAAAATAAATTGTTCTGGTTATGAACTTTGAGGCTGAATGTCTGTGTTAGCGCTTCATAGCAAAACACCAGCTGACAGAAGGTGTCAGCGCGCGTCCACGTCGTGTCTTCGAGTCTATAAAAGGAGAAGAAAAGCAGCTGGATCGAGAGTTCACGCGGCGTTTTTTCTTTTCCTTCAAGTGCGCAAACAAAGTATTCAGAAACCGCAGGAGAACTTGAGGTCATTTCCCGTCGCTCTTCCTGAGCGCACACGCTCCCGACAGATGTGCGGCTTCCCACGCGCCGCCGTGCCGACATGATGAAAGCTTTCACCACGTTTGTGGCGTCTTTTCAGCGCGGCAAATGATGTTGACACCAGCTATTATGTGGATGCTGTGTTGATCAGGACGTGACACAAAGACGCACTGAAAGCGACAAACCTCATAAAGATCAAACTCCGCTCTGGGATGTAGAAAAAAAACACAGGATGTTTACGGTTTTGTTTCTGTTTTTTTTCTACTACTTTCAGTTCTGTTTGTTCTGCAGCTAAAAGATTTTACAGTTTAAAAAATCAAACAGAGCAAAGGTCAAAATATACAACTGGTAGATTCAAGGTATTTAATATCAACAGCTTATTACAATTTTTATAAAGAGCATTTTTAAAAAACCTGTTGAGAGTAAATAAAATTAAAAATGTATATATTTTTTTTCTTTTTTAATGAATTCAGATATGTTTTAACATCAATAAAAGGGCAATTTTTCTGTATTGATGAGAATAACGCAATCTTTTTTATTAACAAAAAATTGTTTGTTCAAGTAAACTTTGGTCCTAAATTGATAAATATAGTTCATTTTTAATATATTGATGAAAAAGGCCCCGTTATGAACCCTCCTCCAGAAAAATGTGAAATTTTAAGGACAGAAATGTGAAAAATCTTCAAGATATCTTCTTAAATTGAAAGCAGTAATCTTTTCCAAATGAAAGAATCAGTTCACTGCTCCCAGTGTGAGCAGGAAGCGTGGCACAAACAATGAAGACCAGAAGAAAACAGCACAAAACCGGCAATAAATAATAAATACGTTGCGTGGCGGCGTTGTTGCGGCTTCCAGCAGCCCACTAATGAGCCCGTCGGGGGAGAAGAAGTGTGAATGAGGAACGGTTCAGAGGCTGACGCCCGCTCGACAGCAGCCTCACTGAGCTGATTATTTCATTCATTACAGAGATGAGGAGAGGAGCCTTGTTATCAGTGTCGCCGCGCTGATCCCTCCTATTTGTTTCCGGGATGAACTTTTGACCATAATCATACAGAATTATGTCCAAAGGCGTTCTTGTGAGAGCCGAGCCTCATGAGACTTTCGACGCAAATCGCGCGGCGAAATTAATGTGTTTATTTTCCCGAGGTGTGCTGCTGTGTAGGTCAATGACACTGCGCCGCGAAGAGCCATTTTTAAATCAAGCATCAGTGAACACAGATTAGAGCCGAGGCCGACAGCAGGGCGTTCTTTTTCTTTTTTTAAAGGTGCAGCGCAGATTAAAGGGGAAAATGCAAGTCTGTCACTAAGTTCACGTTTGAGTACAGGGCTGCGGGAGATCAGTGTCTCCAAACAGCTATTAAACACATCAAAATGCTTCAAAAACAGGCCGTTTAAAGCAAAAAGCACTGCAGTGAAGCCAAACACTGATGGGAAAGCACACTCTTATCAACATACACAAGCAGAATCATTGAAAGCTGTATTGAACTCAAACAACAGCATCTTATTTTTAAAATTACAATTTTTCAAGAACACTTTTTCAACACCTGTTAAACATACATGAAGTGGTTAAAAAAATGTAAAAATTATTTTTTCTATTTTTTAATTTTCTTCAAAAGAAAAGCTGTTTTATATATAGTTGAGAATAACATTAGATTTTTTTAAATTACAAAAAAACACTTTCTTTGAGTATACTTTGGTCATCACTTGGTAAATATAGCATATATTTTAATAAAATTGGTAAATAATAATTAAAAAATTGAGTAAAAGTTATAAAAGGCCCTTTTTTAAACCCTTCTCCAGAAAAATGTGAAATTTCAAAGACAAAAATTGAAAGAATCTTTATGTCATCTGCTGTATTACCCCAAAAAGTGTCTGATTACGATTTCCTTCATGATGCGTGACTCGCGACAGCCTGAGAGCAGGCCTCTCCGTGATCCAGGGCACTGCCCCCGCTCCCCCCAAAAGGGATCCTAGACCTCCCTCTGAGATCCACAGGTGAACATATGCAGCAATCCTCCACGTTTCGGTGTAAAGACGGCATAAAAAGGCTGCCGGGTGCGGCGCTGTGACGTCTGTGGAGAACAAGCGAGCGGCGCGCAGCGAGAAATCAGAACGCGCTTCGCAATATGTGTCAGACTTCTCGATTAAAACATCAGTTTGTTTGGCTGCGCTGCAAACAGACACAACAGCTGCTCTGTTCTGTGTCAGAGGCTGAAAAAAAAAAAAGCTCATGAATATTTGGCTGCCTGATAAATTCGGCGATGTGGGAGAGACCAGTAATACATCTCACCAATTAGCAACCCGAGTGAAACGCTCCTCATTTATTCTGAGCATGCTCAGTGTGGCTCGGAAAGAAGCATCTGGGAAGACGCTGCTGCTGAGACTTTGCTTTCTTTTCAACTGTTTTTGTCGCGTTTCTTGGAGGAAATTGGGACGCTCCAGGAAAAAATGATTCAGAACCACCAATCTGAGAAAAACTACTTGACTTTTTGCTTTCCAACCAGTCCCCTCCTCACTGTATCACATCCACACTCATCCTCTGAAGGCTCTGAAAAACGAGAGCCCACTGGTTGTTGTCGTTTCCTGCTGTCGGCTCGCGTTACGCCGTCGGAGCGGCTGACCCTCCGTGTTTGGACTGAATTCTTCTCACCTGTCCAAGTGATCCAAATCAAAGGAGAAAAATGGAGCAGACTCGGAATAAACGGATCCCAACACGTTTGATGTGAATGCGGTTAAAGCTTCTTTTTACCAACCGTAAAGAGGAGGGGGAAAAAAAGCATCGGACGGAGGTGATCGCAGAACGGAACAGTGTTCCGGTCACGGTCACGTCACAAGAAAAATATTGAAGAACTGAAAAAAAAATCATCCTTTTGCACTTTTGCCTCTCGGCAACTCGAGTGTCACATAATAGAGTCGGACGGCTGACGGAGGAGGCGTGAAGACGGAGGCTTTTCTCTGTCAATGTCAGAGAACATCTCAAGGCGGAGAAGTGACAGCGTATAATATGGAGCCCACTTTTCTAATAAGACATTCCCCTCTCCTCCCTCCGATGTGCACAGACCATTTCATTTGTAATGAAGCCCCGGCCTCCCACACCTAAATGGATTATGGACTCGTGAACCGTGAACGGTGCAACGAGTTAAATGCGGCTGTCTCGCGCGGCGCTCGCAGAGACGTCCCGTAATTAAAAGATCGCGGGTTGGGTCGCGCAGAAGAGCCGGGCCAAACCAAAGTGCCCTTGAGAAAAAGCGCTGCCAGCGGCCCAACGTTACCTTCTCCAAGGCGAGCTGTTCACGGCACTCAGAGACACGCTGCCGATGCGGCAATCGGTGATCGTGTCAAGTTTCAGCTGAGGAGCCACAACATTACAACCACCCGTTGATTGGGGGCTTTTCCACAATAACCAACGAGTAGCTCTCAATTGCATTAGAGGATGATGTAAACCGAGAAGAGACGAGTCGAGCTGAGGCAAGTTTGTACAGCGTGTGTCAGTTCACCTTGGAGTTTGGTCATTATTTGTTGCCACAAATTTTGAACCATAAAACAGCTGATTAAAGCCTTCTTCTGTGGTGGCACAGTGACGAAAGTTGTGCATTTGTGGGATGTGCAACAGAGTCAGACATGCAGGTTGTGTTTCCTCTCTGCCGAAGTCACAGAGCTCATTCTGCTTTCATGGTGTTTTTGTCCCTGGATCCCACATAATCACCTCACCTCAGCGCCTACGAAAGCATTTTCCCGACAAATGTGGCAACAGTTTCTTAACAGGAACAAACAAGCAGTCAGTATCAAACTTGGCACCAGGACGGATCGTCCCATAAAGTTACCGCCACACACTTCCTGACTTTTTGTGCACAAATCGTTGTCTGATTGTCTCTTTGAAACTTCCTGGACTGTTTCCCAACAAGTTTCGGTGAAAACTTGAGAATCGTCAACAACATCTTATCGCGTTAAAGTGGCGGCGCAATAAAAGGTTGGTAGTTGCTGCTGTTTTGTGTGAAATTAAGTGTGACCTGCTTCCCTAACAAATAACAAGCCGAGTGTTTAGTGGCTGCCAGGAGGCGTTAGCATTGTTCACAGCCATGCTTACAGATGATCACAATCTCTAAACGGTGTTTATCTTTACATACAGTCTGTATGTAATTGCAGGTGGTGGCTCGCTCGTCCATCATTCCCTTTTCTATTTCTCCGGTCTATTACACCCGAGTGCAGCTAATCGATAGATTTACTGGGACAGACAGAAAGCTCGCAAACCATCCAACGGCGGACGTGTCCCGGTCGCAGCCGCGAGTCACGATTCATTTCTTTCCATCATCTTTTTGTCGCCGACTTCAGAGCGTGTCCTCATTAGCAAAATATTGGGGGGGGGGGGGGGGGGGGGGGGGGGGGG
>JASSRZ010001600.1:20315-37385 GCA_032164315.1 Malacoctenus gilli
AAGACGGGATTCCTGTCAGCAACATTAATCAATCCGCCAGCTGCGGAGCGCCAATCCAATTAAAAACAACAAAACTAAATGTAGACGAGGTCAAAGTGGATCACACGTCAAAGTGCAATCGCTGCATCTGCCGACAACTTGCGACACGCTGTGGCTACCACATTTCTTTTTTAAAGAATGATATGTTTCTTTTTTTTGATCGTCTTCTTGTCAGGGTCTCATGAATCGCTGTCCTCAGTCAGTTAGAACTTTTGTTAGGTAAAAAAAAAAAACCCAGTCTTTTAATTCTACGGTGGTGAATATCAATTTTCATAAAGTGTTTCTGGCGGCTCACATTTCTGACCGCCTCCTCAAAGACGGTTTCAAAGACCGAGCGCCGAATTGTGAATTCCATCATTTAACACCTGAGCGGACAAATTATTCACATCTCAAAAGGAGCGAGGTCATCAGTTACGCGCCACCCCATAAAGACGCTCGGTCGTTCCTACCGTCATTTTTCCTGTCAGTCACTCGGAGACTCGCTCCGTCGGTCTGCGAGGGGAGACGCGTCCACAGGAAAACGCCTCGAGCTGCCTGTCCAGGGCGGGCGCCAGACTGCAGCAGGAGAGGGCTGCGCGCAGTTTGCTCCGATCCACCTGTTTCTCGCCACCGACTCACAGGAGATGATTGAGTTTTTATTTGCGCTCGGGGTCTATCTGTTTTAATTTGCACATTTGCGATCAAGTCGAGTGGAAAGGTGTCCCCAAAGGAAGTCAACTGAGTGTAATTATTTTTCCTCGCTAATTAGCAAAGCATCAAAATCCCAGCTAATTGAATAAACCTCTGCAATGCTGGAGAGAGCGTGTGAGTGTGTGAGTGTGTAAGTGTTGGGGGGGTGATGTGAATACAATGCAGCTGTGTCTTTGTCTGCAGTCCTTGGACCGCACACACAAAGGGAGGTTTTGCACCTTTGAGTGTCAGACGAGCAAATCGGGTGGAAACCAGTTTGCCGTGCGAACAGCCTGCAGCCCGCCGGCGCGGTCGCAAGGAAAACCCAACGGGGAGAAAGTTGGCCAAAGTCCTCGGCAAAGTACTCGTCGAGTCGCGGCGGTGCGCTCGACTTCCTGGACAAAGCAGGCCGTCCAAGGCCGTCTGTCCGACGCAGGTCGTCGGCGCGCAGCGAAAACGTCTTTGACTCCACAACAGACGGAGTTTCACTCGAAAGTGAAGAAATGAGCTGATCCACAATAAACGGCAACCTCGGCACTCCTGTGAAAATAAACGCTCCCGCTGCTTTGCACATCCGCAGTGTGAATTATGAGGGCAGAGCGTACTGTAATGAATAACCATTTTATTACATCTCAAAGAACTTTAATAGCTATTGACAAAAAAATGCGGCGAGCTCGGCGTGCCCTCAGCTTCACAATTACCAAACAAATTAGAGTCTGTGATAGTGAGCGGCACAGATGTTTGTCGTCTATTAAAAGCACAGATGACTCTTATTGGAAAAACGTCGCAGAAATTGAGGGAACGCCTCATTATCGGCTTGGTTTATGTGTTTTCGCCTTGTTCCCATTAACAGCGCCTCGGATGAGCCCGGGGGGGGGGGGGGCTCGACGCCGCCGTGCTGCCGTGGACAGAGCAGCGTCCTTGGTGCCGTCGGGGGACGCAGCAGCCTTCGGGCGCGACGGCAACGTCCCTGACGAAGTCTCACCTTAAGTTCTGACACCCGGGCCCCTTCGCGGCTTTTCCGACGAAGGCTCGTCAGGCAGTGGAGTCGAGCCCTGATGACACCGAGCAAAAGCAGCGCACGCCCGTGGCCTGACGCCAAACCGAGTCCCACAATCAGACGAGTCGGAGTCAGTTGCCCTGAATGTTTTCTGGATGAAACTGTACCACCACACGCGCACAGGTAGAACATGCAGAAAGACTCCCGGATCTTCTCTCGGCGTCGGTCACCGTGAGGCCTTTGTGAAGCTCTGACCGGCAGCTCCGACTGGAGGCGTCACTGTGCGGCTCTCAGATTTAGGAAAATAACTCTTTGACACCTAAAAAAACACCTGCTATCATTTCAATTGATGAAAGGTTATCATTCCACAGCATTGCCATTCATTCTTCTCCAACATGCGACTCACAAAGCATCACGAGGAGCCCGAGCGCTGTGTGGCGTGGGTAATCACCAGCCGGTGGTCCCGTCTCAACGGTCACTATTCTGCCTACAAACCCAGCTCCATTATGTCCAATAAAGCGAACACTTTACGATCCATCATCGCCGTCTTTCTATTTTGGGCCTCCGCTGCCAAACGCCTCTGAACATCGTTCCAATAAAACCGCACGAGTGCATCAGCAAGCGAAGCAGCAGGTAATGTAGCCGGTTAATGTATGGAGGGGGGGTCACGCGGGTCGCGGAGATGTCGAGATGTTGATGGTAGTGGCGGAGAAAGAGAGGTGACGGAGCTGCCGGCACTTCATATCAGAGGAATAATTCATGTCGTGGCAAAAATATAACAATCTGACATCTGCCTCTTGCAGCGATCATCGGAGGGAGCTTGTTTTTTTTGTTTTTTTTCGTCTTTCCTCGACCGCTGTCGCTACTTCTCCAGACGCGAGAGCCTCCGATTGATATTCCTGGTGTGATGGCGCTCACTGACAAAAATTGCGCATCTAAACAAAACGTGGCCCATTGAAATTCTGATTGAGGCTTGGCCTAGTTTTCTCTCATATACATTTATATTGTTTGGGGCGGGGCTTGGGAGCAGGGACTTATCCTGGGAGATATTATCTCATAAGCAAGCGTGTGCGATGCGAGCACCTTTTCTCTGTTCTTTGGCGCTGTGATATCTAAAAGAGAGAGACAGGCAATCTAGATAATTCGCCCCCCCCCCTCCCCCCCGCGTCTGCCCCTCTCTTTTTATTTTTTTTCCTATGTTGCGCTCCTGACGGCGGTATCACGGCAGAGGAAGTTCGACGACACGGCGAAAGATAAACTGTTACAAAAAGAGGGGAGAGGAAAATCTGTTTGATCATGCGGAGAAAATGACACTGCAGGTAATTCTTTGTGCCGGATTCATTTCGGGAGGGGAACGCCGCGGCGTTATCGCGGGAGGGGAAGCGGCGGCTGGCTCCTCCTCGCCGCTCCTCCGCCACTTCAAACTTAATATGCGCTCACATTTAATTTCGGCGATGTGATTTTGCGAAAGATGCCGAAATTAATTGAGGAGCTCAGTGGGCGGCGGAGCATAACAGGCTTATGAGTTCATGTTTTCAGATTGAATGTGACTCGTCATGTGTAGTGAAGACATTACGGAGATGAAACACGGCGGAGATAATATTTCATTTCATCTTGTTTGGCCTAAAAAAGCAACACATTTTCACTGAAGGAGCTTTTTATGTTTCGTAAAATGGGAGAGAATACACTCAGTGACTTCCTCCTCTTGTTCCGGGTGTTACCCTGCCAACGTCCCGGTGCATGAAAAGGCAGACTGAACAGTACGAACTGAGGGCCCCCTCGCTGACGTAATCGCGGTGGTGGGCTCGTGTCACGGCTCGTTTATGTTTCGCCACGTTCAAGTTCGTTCCTGGTTTGCGCTCCACTTCTGTTCCTTGGCGAGTCAGTTTCAGCTGTTGGACGGTTGATTTCTTCTTCGGGCTCCATGTCTGTATTTTCCAGCGCTCCCTCTTCTGAGCTCTGCTGCCTCGTCGCTTCAGCCGCCATGCGTCGGCTCCGATCGCGACATTGATCGTCTCCCACCTGCGTCTTGTTTGTCCCCGTGTTTGTTTCTACCCCACACTTATTTTTTTTTCCTCTTCTCGTTCACTTTGTCACTACCTTTCTGTTGCTTTCTTGTTTTCCTGCCTCGTCTGTTTTGTATCAGTATCGACTTTGGTTTGTTGGATTACGTTTCACATTTGGTCAGAATCTCACAATCATTTTGTGTTTTTGAGCCAAAAACAAAACAAAACAGAAAAACATTAGAAGCTGCCGAACAGACGAAGCCGCTTTGTATTCATTCATGCTGTTTTCTGCTCTGTCAGAGGAGCATTACACACCGGACAACGTGCACAAATCCAGAAGAACAGAGCGCATTTCAGCAAAGCGCAAACTGCATGAAGTAAAGCGGTTGGCCAGCTGCTTCGCTTTGAGGTGGAAATTCGAATACAAAGTCCTTCAGCTCTATTCAAATTCCCATTTGCAAACAAAGTGCAAACGGCTCTCGACCTGGCGACTTTCCTCACAAACCGGCAGTCTTAATTGCCCAAACTGGCAGCAGTGGGAAGTTAGTGTCTGTGTCGGTACGGGTGCCTCAGAAGGCGACTTTTCATTGCAAAAAGCCGAAAATGTCTTTGGAAAGTCGAAATGTGAGCAGGAAAACCACGTCGTTATCTCCCCCTGGAAAGCAGCCCGCCGCCTTAAGGTGGCAAACGAACGCTGACGGCCCCGCGCTCCGCCGCAAATCAGCCTCGGCACCGAACGCTGAGCCCCCCAATGTTCAACCCCGGCGTGGACGCACAGCGAGAGCCCATCATCTGCACGGCTCTGTCCTCAAGGCAGCAATATATTACAAATTAAATTAAGCTTGCACAAAATTAAACTGCTGGCGAACCGGTTGGAAACGCGGCGCTCGGAGCAAATATCTGCACACTCACTGCGGGTTGACGTCTGCTCGTTTCTTGTCCCTCCAACTCGCAGCAACTGGTGCCAGCCGGCGCGGCTGCGTGTGTAGAAACAGCCGCTCTGTGCTGTAAAGAAAGAACGAGAAGGTTCATGAGACAAAAGCGACGTAACAGGAACACAAACGCGACACTGTTGAGGTTAAATGCCAATCTTCTGTAGTTTCTTCTTCCAGCGTACAAGAAACAAAATGCCACCTGATGTTGGAGCCTTGTTGCTTAAAACCCTCTTCCTGGTCTGACCTATGAAGATGCAGCGCGTGTGTGTGCGTGCGTTTACTTTTCATAATCACTAATATGTGTAATTATCTTGCCCGTGATCGAGTCAGAGCAGAGTATACGCCGTCAGTACCCCCCCCCCTCGGCGATGCACGAGCCGTACGTGAAACTAAATGGAACTAATTGAATCAGATTTAGCAGATATGAAGGTCAACGCCGAGGCGTCAGGCGCTCATTCTCCGTGATCACCCGTGATCCCTGCAAATATCCGTGCAACGTTTGTTTGTGCAACAGATGCGTTTTTTAAAGTCCAGTCTGCCGCAAGGTCAGAAGAAGAGCTGGTCAAGGATTAGTCGCCCGTGTCTGATCAATGAGCGCCAACAAGGTTGGACTCAAAGCGTCTTCGGGGAATATTGATCTATTTTTTTTGTGTGTGTGTGTGAGAACGTGAAGCGTAGGCACGCCCCTGCACGGGTTCATAAAGGTCAGGCCATCGCCACAACGCTGCGGAAGCATCGTTGTTGGCAGCCCGTGATTGCGACTCTCCATCAACTCCAACATGTAATTACTTTCCTTTCATCAACTAACCATTCACCTCGTCTCCAAACAGTTACTGTCTCATCCGGCCTGAAGGGCCGTAACCAGGCTGGTGAAGCCGAGTAAATTACAAGCTTCAGTTTCCAAACAACCATTGATCTAAACCAGCTTCTCGCAAACGAATATCCAACACGTATTTGTTCAGGTACCAGAAACAGCCCAGTTTGTTCACTATAGGGACAAATAAGTGAAAATTCGACCAGATAACAATCAGGACAACTTTAAATCTTTAGATTGACTTTTGACAAAATGAATAAGTTGAATGGGAGCATATTTAAAGCATCTTCCCAGCAATCCAAAATCCTTAAGTTCTTTCTCATGACTACCGAAATCTTTTCAGTTTGGAGTGCTCTCGTAGAACAGCGTAGAAATAAGTGAGTTGAACCAAAATCCATCTGCCCGTCCATCTCCGACACACTGTATGCAACGCTGAGGCTATTGGAGCCAATCCCAGGTGACAAAAGGCAACAAACACGCTGGGCAGGCTCGTCATTATCGGCAAGAGTTACGTGTTGTATGGTTGTTTCGTCCGTGTGACCTCAGAGCGGCCCAAGTCTCAGGCCCCTCTGTGCTCTCCAGCACGCTCGAAAGGGAGCCCGGGACCTCAGGTTGGGAAACCAACATATTGAGTTTCTGTTGACAAAATCTGCCAGTGAAATCAGAGATAATTAACAAGAAACGAGAAACCTTCCTGTTTACTTCAGTGTGCAATGAGAGACCAGTTGCTTGAGTAATGAACACACACTTCCGGGTGGTAAAGCTGTCATTGTTATCATTATAAATGGACTGTGTGCGCTGCCAGGATGGAAACCGGGACAGATGTAAGGGTGAACGCCGGCACGGCTACAGCTTAATGGCGCTGCATCTGGCCAATCGCTTCCCAGCCGGGGTTGAGCCGCCACACCAGCTGCATTCTGTCGGCGAGCGAACAGCTGAGCGGCGGTTCGCCGCCGCCGTCACCGCCACAACAGCAGCAGCAGCAGCAGCCAGGTGCAGGGATAATTCGAAAACAATTGTCTTCCTTACAGAGACTAAACAAACATCCCCGTCTGCCGGCGCCATTAAGGTGTCAGATGTGTTTAGCGCTGAAGGTCATCCCGAGGCATTCTGGGACGCTCCGGCTTGACCCGACCACGCAGGTGGATTCAATTGAAACGGCACAAATTGAAAGTCTTCATGAGCTGCTCCGTGTCGCTCGTCTCTCTCCATTTCTCCTCACGCTCCGCCAGGCAGCGGATGCATCGGTAAGGATGTGTGTGTGTGTCGGGGGGAATCAAGCAAATCAGGGATGTTGGGCAGAAAACAGACATTTAACAGAACAACAAGGCTTATTTTTTACTTTAGTATGACAGTTTTAGCTTCCGTTTATTCAAGCTAAGAGCAAAAATCAGGGATATTTTTCTTGACATTTTTATTTTCGGGGTTTTCCATTAGGCGATAGTACCTGCTACCAGGTACTTCTTCTGTACCTCCTCATTTAAGGCTGAAAACACGACTTTATTGACGTCACGGGATTCAAACCTGGCAACAGCCGGCCCACGACACAACCTCAACAAAACAAGTCGAGTTGAATCAAGAGGCGATAAAACCGCGATGGAAAAAAAAAAGCAGCTTTATCCTCCGACACGTTGGACAGTGAAACTACGGAGGGCCAAATGAAACCTTCCACCATCAGCGGTGTGGCTCTGTGTGAATCACCCAGAGGGTTTAACCTGGATGTTTCAGGGACACAAATGAAGATGAAATATTGGCTCGGCTGGTTTTAAAAATAGGGCCTTTTTTTCCCCCTCTTTCACCATCAGTGAATACATGAATAATGAAATCGCCTGTAAAAGGCGTTGTTACTGCGAGGAAAAGCGCGAATCCAACGGGTGAAGTTCAAAAGGAAATCAGCTCCATCGATCAAACGTACACCACCTCCGCGCAGCTTGTAACTACATCACTCCGCTATTGTCCAAGGGCCTCTTTGAGACAGATGATTTCCAGTTATGGCACCGCAGGTGTCACCGTGATTGGTGGGCTGAAGAGCGGCACCGCCGCAGGACCGCTGGCTGTTGGGGTTTAACCCTGATATTCCCGTCACGGCCATAACTCCGGGAATATTCACGATAGCTGGAAAACCACCAGAAAACAGAGGAAACCCGATGGGACTCTCACACAAATCCCAGAGAAACTGGTCTGTGGGGGGCGCTGTTGACCTTGATCCTGTGAGACATAAAACCTGCCGTAAAAGCCACATACATGACGTCTAACAATCTGATGTTTTGTTGTTTACACCCTGTTTTCTTCTGTGTGACTCATATAAACTATTAGGCGCAACATTTCCCTTAAATTGAAGACATGTTGAACGCAACAAATCAAGATTACAAGAAAGAAGAACACATGTTCCGGAGAACTTTTAACGCCTATCTGAGGTCAGTTTTTGTGTACATGTACTACAAGGTACAAGTATGCACAAGTTAAACATAGAAATGATAAAAACACTACATCTTATTGGTGCTTTATGAAGTCTGATTCTGCTGTACTTTCTTCTCTACTTTTCCAAATATTTCCCTCCTCCCCTCGAGGCCGCCCAGTTTAAGAATAATTAGCAGTCGGAATAATCTCCATTAGTTAAAGAGCGCTTTGTTTTGGGAGGCTCCGTACACTCATACACGGTAATACTGAAGTGTCAGAAGCTAAACGAACGCGGGTAAATTGTGTTCGCAGCACTTTATCATTTAGAGGAATTATATCCAAAATGTATTTATTTGTAAAATGAAGACCTATTGTGCATAATAAAGCTAATCTAAACACATTCAGTGAGTAAATTACACCTAATATTGGAAGCATTTATAACCGCTCAGCCGATTGTTAATAATATCACTGCATCACAACTTTCTATTGCTTCTGTTTATTTCCTTCAAACTTATGATGTTTACACAACACACACATGTTCAAGAATGAGGTAACTTAATTTGTGATTTACTTTAAAATTCCTAGAATCCCATGAATCTTTATTCATCCTGAATGATCAATATTTACAGATTGAATCCCAATTTTAGGAATTTAATTAAGGTTTTTGTTTACGTTTTTGGTTAATTTTCCCCCCAAAAAACAAAAACTCTTGTATTAGAAAAAGAGAAAAAAAAAAACTAAATAAAAAGATGGAGTAAGAGTACAAAAAAGTTAAAATAAAATGTAAATTTTTTTTATTTTAAAAAGGTAAAAAAGAAAGGTGGCTTAGACACGTCAAGTGAGGTACCAGAAAATTCAAAGAAATTCATTCCCGCATTCGTTACGCCAAATGAATGAGCAGGACATAAGGGTTAAACTTCTGGTGCCGAGTTGTTTGCCTTCTAAAATGTCAAACAGATTAATTTCATTTGGTTCAAACTCAAATGAAGAGGACTGAGTTGTTCCTGACGCTACGCAGCAGCACAGCGGCCCTGACATGAGTTCGAGCCGTAATGAAACAATAACATATGACGGCCTCTCAGTCGTACGTGCGGACATGTTGCGTGGACGTGTACCTGGCAGCGTTGTCGAGACTCTGAATAAACACAGAAATGTCTCAGATCTTTTCCAGTTTCCTGAGTAAATAAACATGAGCTCATGGTGACTGGTGGCAGAAGCCAAAGTCTTCCAGCTGCAAATACTCACTTCCCACTGAACCCGCGCAGGTGCCTGTATAATACTTTACTCTCTTTTTCCATTAGGATTGAAAGCACTCTCCATCGCACGGTAAAAAATGGCTTTAATGACCATCTTCCAGCCGCCGAGTCCATGACACAGCTAAAAATGAATAATTTAGTCAAGTGTCTGGGTTGGTGGCAGACTGGCTGCGCTGGCCGTCTGCCAGCCATCAGCGAGCCCACAGCAGGTCTTTGCAAAGCTTTATTGCCTTTAAAAGAAAATGCATGGAGACTTTTGGGCACTGAGGGCACAGACCAACAGGATGACGGTGCGACTCCACCACCTGCTCCGTTACCCGCGCCGTTTCTTCCGCTCGTAACCCCTTTCGAAAGAAAGGGAGTGACCTCAGGTCTTCTTCTATGGTCGGACGTGTTCTTGGGGACCCCTGGGAGCGACCGGCTCCGTGATGAAGTGCTGCCGTAGAGTCTCGCCGCGTTCTCGTTGTCCTTCAGCCTGATTCGCCTGCTTCACCCCGGCAGCCTCCAGAAAACTCGCCGCTCAACTTGTTTTCGCTGTGCCGAGGCCGGCGTACGGGGGTGGAGGCAGCAGCGGGAGGGAACGGTTGAAAGCCAGACGCTTCTTTTTCTCCACCCGCCTTCCTTGTGGCTACAACGCACCACGGTTTAGTGGAGCAACATTGGGAGCCGAGTTCGGTCTCTGCTGCTAAAGCCGATGGGCTCCTCCGGTGCACCAGGGCCCTTCCCACTGCAGGAGCAACCTCTGAGATGTTGGTTTGGCCGCAGTCTTCTTCTTGAGTGACATTTTGGCACCTCGCAATAATTCAAAGCGAACAGACTGGCAGGAGTTTTTCTCCCAGAGTTATTAAAGAGTTCCAGGAGAAGTATCCAGACCTGACATGCTGTTAGTAACCGCGGCTACAAGAACGAGATGAAAACAGGCGGAAGCGTGTGTTTGCGACGTCAAATTTTTGACAAAAACCGTCCGTCACGGCTCCCATTCCTCCGCTGTCTTCCTGTTGTGTCTGTAAACACCATCTCATAAAGCAGAAACGCCATAAAAATTGTCTTAAAACCAGAAAAAGTAGTGTTCCCTGGGACTTTCTTCAAGGGTTGAGTGAAACGTCACCGCAAATGAAGAATGGCAGCGATATCCAGCCAGAGGACGGCTCCCTCACTCTCCCTGTTTTTCTGAGCTCCATAAATCAGCTCAAGGTTCCTCAGTGATCCTCTGTGTGGCGGCGGAGAGAGAGAGACTGGGGGGGTGTGGGGGGCTGGGGGGGGGATTTATCATTCTCAGATAAAAGCTCAGTCCTCGTCAACACTCACTTTCAAACCCGGCCGGGAATTTATGAGAAGTGTGCAGCCTCCCTCGTTTGACAACAGGGTGCAAAGGACAATGCCAGACGATTCATTAGCGGCGGGCCGCGCTATTCACTCGCGTCGCGACAGACGGTGTTTAACACGGCCGTTTGCGGCGGCGGCGCGGGCGGGCGGGACATGCGGGACTCGACACCGAGGCGCGGCGCCTCCATTCGTTACGCTGACATCTTCCAGACGGCGATGGATTTCCAAAGACTTTGAACGAAAGCGGGACAGCCATCGAGCGATCGTGCTACCGCTAATCACAGCTCCCGCAGATGGAGGCTAACACTAACATTACAGTGGGACACCTTCATGTTGCTAAGTTACGTCCAACATGTGAGGATGCTAACATGTCAGTAGATCAAACATTAACAACCAAAAACGAAAACTTAAGTAACGTATAGTGTCTAAAATCATTATTAAGTTATGTTTAGTGAAACTAAAACCTCGACATCTACATAAAGCTAAAAACAGCAACAAAAAAAAGACAGGAGAAAAAAAGATAGATTTTGTTGTAATAACTGTGTAAATATTGTTCTGGTCCACTGTTTTTGTTCTGGCTGCGTATTTCGCGTGACTTTAAATCAAGAACTGTTGCTAAAACGACGTTTTGACCTCGAGTTGTTCTGTAAATGATCGCTACATGAGCGGCTTTATTTTTACAGGTCTGTCATGATTGATGAGGTTATTTCAGAGATAATCGCCTTTAACCTGCAGCTCACGCTCGCAAAATCCTAACTGGCACCGGGGTGGAAGGTATAATTACTGCATTACTCAGACATATGCTGAGAAGCAGATTTCGACAAACACAAGTGGTGGCGTTTTTTGTTTTGTTTTTTTTTCCCGGCGTCGTGATTAATGAACGCGCGAGGGTTTCAAAGAAGCGCCCAACAAATACATCCAGACTTTTTGGCACGAGAGCCGTCGTGTGAAAGAACGGTTTGATTTTCCATTAGGGTGTTTCTTTTTCGTGTTCCCAATAATGAAGGATCATTTGCCACAGACCATCACCCGCTCCTGCTGCCTCCGCTCCGTCGCGGGCCCTCGGCTTCTTTAAAGGAAACGCATTCCCTGCTCATTAGCTGCTATCCTGAGGCACAGCTGTCTCTATTTTTGCTCATGAAGTATTTGTTGTTGACCTCCAGGTGCTTCAGCCACCCCACTTCTCCTCCTTTTTTCTTCTTTACATCCATTCGCTTCCCGTTCCTCCCCTCCGCCTCTCGCGCCCGGCTCATCCTTCGATCGCCTCTGGGCAGACAGTAGATCTTTTCCTATCGCTCATAAATGTCTTTTTATGGCGCTGTTTATTGAACGTTTGAGCCCGCATTCCTATTAGGTAACGCTGGAACGGGGAAACAGTGTGAATACAGCGGATTTGTGTTTTTAGGCCAGCGCGCCGCGCGTTTGTTTTTCCACATTCAGCGTGTTTGGCCGGGGGGGCTTCCCGAGTTAATGCGCTAATCTGTGGTGATTTAATTAGTTATCGCCGTTAAAATCTTTGAGGAATTTTAACACGCGCACGCCAAAAAAACCTCCTCTTGCATCACATTGTTCTTTTCCGTCTACCTGATCGGTGATTTCTAGCCACCGTGTCGTCACAAACAACCCCGCGATGTTCTGGCGTGTAGTAGGAACAGTCCAACTGCAAATATTTGATCATAGTAGTGCAAAGAACAATGAAAGAATCAACTGATTGGTTCCTGGGAACATTATTTACTCAAAAATGCAAAAGAAATAGACGTGTTGAAATTTTTAATGATATAATTAAATATATTTGCATTTTGTGATCGTCCCAACAGTGTAAAAGAATCGTGACAGCAGGCAGAGCAAAGGAAACTCAATTCATTTGCTAAGATTCAAGACATCCTGTATTTTCAAAATAAAAGCTATCTCTCCATTGGCATGAATTGCTATGAAGTGTTGGAACCTGTTTTTCAGTCCGTAAAAAAGAGAAAATTCATCATTTTCTTGAAGGAGATTGACAAAAAAGATGAGGAGTCCTTCCACAGATTGTTTTGTGGTGATTTGATCAACGACGGTTATTCAAATGAATCCACCACCTTCCTGTGATTACTCGAAAACAGGACGGGACTGGAGGTCCGTCTCCTGGGGGCAATAAACAAGACGAGTCGTCGCCGCCGCCGCCGCTGCCGACTCTCTTCCGGTGCACTCAGCTAAAAGGCCTAATTTTCCACCCCGCTCTGATTGTTATGACAGTGAGCTCTCTGCTTTCCGCTGACTCGGCTCGCTCTCCGCCTCACTGAGTCATATCTGCTTAGTCACTGACCGGGGGCCCCGGGACCCTCCCATCACATCTCCCGATCAAAGAGGTTTGGACCGTCAGCAAAAACGCGCGACTTTGGCCAACGCTCGCCGGCTGACATCAGGCGGCGCGATCTGTTTAAACTCGTACTGGCACTTGTGAGGATGCCGGAGCCAAGCTGGACGCTGAGCCGACCAGCTGTTTTTCTCCTCCCACTTATCTTTCAGCGTTCTGTCACAACTGTGGAGCTCTGAGGGGTTTTGGGATGGAGGGGTTTTTTTGCCTTGTCGGCGCTTCATTGTGCTAATTAAAATCAGCTCTAATACTTTAGGACAGTTCGGACGAATTTCTGGTTTGATGTTGAATCTGCGAGGTGATGTGAGAAGAAATCTGCTTGTTCGACGAGTTCATCAGTCAACAAGACAAAAAAAAATACTGACTTGCACATCAGGATACGACACCAGGCTGTCATAATGTAACAAGAAGTAAAAAAAAAAACACTGCTCAGGACTATAATTAGCTTTAACATCGCCTGTTTTTATAGTTTATATTTCACTAAACTGCTGTTTACAGAAGGGGGAGGAGCTTAGTATTCCTGCAGCAACTCGGCCTTTTCCACAGGAACATATAAGAGGTCAGTCTGCGAGTAGCATGAGCGCTAGCCTTCAAAATAAAAGTAGCAGTTCACAGTTCAAGGTAAGCATTAGTTCCTTATTAAAAGCTGATTACATATCTTTGCAATTTGGTCGTTTAGCTTCTTTTCGTTGTCGTTACTTCAGAAAACAGCGTAACAGCCTGAATATAGAGCATCTTCCTCCCATTACCATCCACTAATAAAGAGAATCTTCCTCCTGCAAAGCAGCTGAACCCAACAAGTGACTGAAGCCAGGCCACAAAGATGCAGCTCCAGAGGGGCCTTTAGAGCATCTTCCTCCCCATAACTGCTCTTGATGTGTCCTTCAGCTGAATCTAATGAGCGAACCAGTCATTGAACTTGCCCACGGAGTTGACAGCGAAACTTTTGTGCGAGAAACCACCGAAAGTAAGCCACTACTTTTAAAAGGAGCATCTACTTCTTGCAGCCTTGTCCTATTTTTACTTGCAGAATCCAGGTTGAAGTGCCTCTAAAGAATGACAGGGGGAAAAAAACTGCCCCTATTCACCCCGATCCTGCACCGCGTTACACTGAGCGGCGACGATTTGTGCCTCGTTAGTTGGTGTGCAATTCTCACGGAGCAGCTGAGAGCTGCGTGCTTGCTCATGGGCATTCCAGCAGCCGGGCTGGATGTGTAAATTTATCCGACTGAAAGCAGGAGAACACTTGCAGCTCACAGGTGTAGCAGTCGCCAGCAACCAGCGTGTTACGTAAGCTGTAATCCAGGGATTTTAAGGCATAAAGCTGATGCAAATAACCAACTCAGACAACACGGAGTGGGGTGTCTTAAAAAAATATGTGAATTTACATACTTTTGTTAAACAAGCTGTAAAATGAGAAAGTTAGAAGTGAGGCACTAACCACTTGTTTATTTTTTTACAGCCTGAACTGAAAAATCAGAGTGCGTATCTGTCAGGAAGCGTATGCAAAGCACGCATAATAATGAGTCACATGAGTCAGAGTGTCCTTTACATAGAAATGAAATTCACAAGTGCCTCGCTTTGTCGCAGCAGGAATTTCCAAAGATGGCAAAAATGAACCTTTAAGATTTTAGTCATTACGAGATTTGGGGGCAGCACAGTTCAGCAAGAGACGTCTTCTCAGTTACAAACAAGTCCAGAACCAAAAAAAAGGAAACACAGCATGAAAAAAAGAGACAAAAAAATCACTGAAACGTGGCGTTGCTGTGTGTGCACCCTCTTCAGTCCTGTGTTGGAAGTGCCCAACAGTCGAAAAATGACTAAAATCGATGTTTTATCTGTGTCACCTTCTCATCGATGCACCAACGATTGCAGTTATGCAAGTAAAGTCAAGAACTAAATGCCTACAAAAAGGAACTATATTTTTTCCTTCGTCACATTCGATGCCAAACCTCCAAAATCGCCTAATCTGTTGTTTTCACGTCCCTGCAGAGACTCCAGCTGAAGGCGCAGCGAGCTGGTCTCTCTTTAAAGCAGCAACCTTCACGCCGCACGCCCTCCGTCCTCACCTTCAGGTTACTTCTGCCCTCGGTAAATGACCGACAGTGCTATTTGTGGCTCCATTCGCGCCCGCCGTCAGCCACAGTAAACGGAATATATCGGCCAGGGGATGATGAGGGCTTATAAAGAGACGGTGGAGGTGGGAAGTGGAGCAAGGAGGAGGAGGAGGAGGAGAGGAGGAGGAGGGTGGAGGGGAACTGACTCAGCCGGATGGACCGCCAGTGACACGGGCTCCTGGAAGTGGGTCACGAACCTCCACCTCCGCCCCCGAACCACCCAGACAGTCGGCGCCGATTAATTCCAAACTGTAAATGAGCGGCGGCGCAGCATAAGACTTGCAAATCATCGCGATATGTAAATCCAAATCAAGTAATTATTGTGGGCCGAAGAGGTGCGGCATTTTAAAGCAGATTTGCCCTATAAGCATCGACATTAGCTCGGCGTGGTATTCCCCCCAGCACATGATAATAATGATGATAAATAATTCTCCCCGTGGCAGAGTCAAAAATACTCCTCCTCCTCCAGCGGCGGCGGCGGCAGCGGTGGTTCTAAAACAGGTAACAGACTCGGCTGTTAATCCTTTAAATGTGAGGAAAAGATGCTTATACATATTCATGCATATTAATGCCCTGCTGCACCCAAACCTGACAGGGGAGCTTATTAAATCCTGGTTCTTAAAAACCACCGTGACATTCAGGAGACTAAATCCCGTCCTAACCTTGTTAGCTTGTGTAAATAACGACGATGGCGAGGGACGGCAACGCCGCAGCCCCCCCCCGCCCCCCGCCGACGCACCGCGGTAAACGGAGATGCGTTTGGCACTTTAACCTCGGACGATCAGTCAAAAGGAAACGGCGAGGCGGCCCGGCGCACGCAGGGAAATCAGCGTCGAACACGAGCGATGAAAGGACCGCTGGCAACAACAACAACAAAACAATAGCAACAATAAAAATAAAATCTACAACGTACCAGCTCCTTAAAAAGAAAAAGCGTGTAATCAAATGTAATTAAAAAATTCAACAGCAATAACTTGAAAACTTATCTCGCTTTGACACAAACTCACTGAGACGTTTTATTGTGCTCTGTATCGTTTGTCGGAGTTCCTCCAAGTCCAGCAATAAACAACAACGCAGCGTTACAAACTGAGACTCGCACTCGAGCGGCTTCTGACTGGATGCTGGAGCCGTTTGGAGGGACCGTCGGAGCCCCACATGCTCCCATATCAAAGCGCCGCTGCGCTTCATCAGTTTGTTTTGCGTAAACGACATTATCAGGCCGCCCGCGCGAGGACTCTGATTCCTAATAAACTATGATCGTCTGGCTCTGTAATGAGGAGGAACTTCCCGAGGGCACATTGTAAATTATGCAAATCTGCGGGCCAATAACACGCCAGAGGTTAATTGAGATAGCGTGAGGTCGAGGAGAACCGGGGAGGATCGCGGCAACCCTTTTCACTTTGATCCCAAGATGTTTTCCAGCGAGGAGACTTTACTGCCTGCGAAGTCTGTAATGAAGAAGTCGCGACAATGAGACTCGTGCTTTTGTTCTTGTAGCTCGTTATGTAATAACTTCAAGTTTGGAGTCTTTTCAGAGAGTTTAGGGAGAAAAACCCGCGAAAGGACGAGATCTGGACTCAGGACGGTTCCTGGAAGTTTTGACTCGACTGGAGTCACGTTTCCGGTTTGGTTTGTTGGAGTCGAAGTAAAACTCAGCCAGTGCACGCGGATGATTTATCCTGCGCTAATCAGACGACAAGAAAACGGAGACAGGCCCCGCGGCAGGTACCGCAGGATCACTGAGTCACGGAGAAGGAACAATCTCGACCCGCGTTAATTCAGGGGCCACACGCAGCTCGCTTCCCTGTCTGCTGCTGCCAACTCCTTTGCTTGTGACTGCAGCGTCGCCTCGCGCCGGCCCCTGGAGACACGTCAACTTGCTTCCCGCAAGTCTTCCTGTCGAGGGCTTCTTCAGTTCGTCACGTCGACTAATCTTATCGAAACGCTGCGATCGGCAGAGGGCCGATTCGGTAAAGCAGCTGAAAAAAAAAGTTTCGACGGGTCAATTCGAGCAAAGTTGCCGACATCGACCATTGGAGCTGGAGGAATTCCCATGAAGTCGGTAGTGACTTTCCTCTCTTATATAACACACATCTCCAAAAAAAAATAACATGGACTGATGAAGCCGACAAAAAAGCTCTGAGTCCCTTCG
>JASSRZ010001624.1:0-16710 GCA_032164315.1 Malacoctenus gilli
CCTGGGCTTTTACAGCTCCGTGCTCTTCCTGACCCTGCTGACCTTCGACCGGCACCTCGCCGTCGTCTACTCGCTGGGCGCCGCGCTGCGGAGGGGCCACCTCTACGCGGTGGCCTCCTGCGGCGCGGTGTGGCTGGTCAGCGGGCTGGCGTGCATCCAGCCGATGATCCTCCACAGCTCCTACTACCACTCCATAGACAAGAAGACCTACTGCGAGGAGCACAACGACGGCAGCGTTCGCGTCGACGTGAAGCGTCTGAGAGCGTCGGGGTTCTACCTGCAGCTCTTCCTCTTCCTGATCCTCCCCCTGGCCGTCATCGTCTACTGCTACACTCGGATCACCATCACCGTCCTGTCGTCCAAGCTGGCGTCCAAGTTCAAGACGGTGCGGCTGATCTTCCTGATCGTCGTGCTGTTCTTCCTGTGCTGGACGCCCTTCAACATCGTGAGCTTGCTGCACGAGAGCGAGGCAGACTTCACCTGCGAGGAGCAACAGCGGCTGGGCTACGCCCTGCAGGTCACCCGCGTCATCTCGCACGTCTACTTCTGCATCAGCCCGGTCTTTTACACGTTTGTCGGGAAAAAGTTCCAGAGTTACTTCTGGCAGATGCTGCTGCAGCGCTTCCCGGGCCTCAAGAGGCAGCAGGATGTCAGTCAAAGCAGCGGGAAGAACCCCAGCACCAAAACCAGTCAAAATTAGCCTCGGCGACCAGAGAAAGGACGCGATCGATCTGCTCCTTCGCGCCATCGCCACTTTTCTTTTCTTCCTTTTTCAAGGACCTTCCTGTAATTGGAGTAAACAGAGTCTCTCGTCATCTGTGTGGTTTGCTTTTTTTACGATGCATCTCCAGACTTCGTGTTTCTGCGTAAGTGATTTCGGGCCCACTTGTGACCTCTGTGACCTATCTTGAGAGTTCTGAACTTTGGCCAGAACTTTCAGCTGCAGCCACCAACCCTCTGACGGTAGCTCGCGACTCGACTTCCTGAGTTTATTGCATTTTATCTGACTTGATGGTAAAGCTTCTTAACAAAGGAAATCCAGAAATGAATCGTGTATTTGTTTGTGTGAACCTGCTTTTGAAATAAACCTCTTGGTGACACTTTGAATTTGTAGCACGTTGATTGATTTGTTTGCTTCTGGTCATTGTCGGGAATTTCTTCAGCTTGATGCTGACGACATCATTTCTTATATTCTACATGTCCCCCTTTCATACAGGCCCCCGATCAGCATGACAAGAGTATCTGATTGCGTCGCTGGTCGCATGCTTTTTCCTCCAAAACGTAACTAAAGTGATGAAAATTTTGGCAAATCGAAGCCATATTATAATCAGCCTGGCAACCTGAAAAAAGGCCGTTCTCTCTCAGTCGGTGGGACCTTGGTTTTTTTGCCCCACCACTTCACACCTGGGGTCTGATTGTTCACCAGCTCCGGAGAACTTTCGACAACGCCGGAGGTCCGAAATTAGAGGAAATCACTCGGTTTTTTTAGACAACTTGGACGATGGTTAGGTGGCTAAAAGTCCAGTTAGATGCAGAGTGGCTCAGGAGCAGGTGAGTCATAACAGTAACAGTCAGAGTCATTTTATATACGAGCAGATCAGAGAGTTTGAGTTTCTCATACTTAAAACTGGGAAGGCTGCAGAGGCTGGCGCGCTCATGCATTCAGATAAGTGAACATTTCTAACTTATCATTTTCTATACATGCACATACATCTTCCAACACTGTTTTATTCGCATTTGTTCAAGTTTCCCCTCAGTGTGAATGTTGCAAATGTTTTCTCGGCCAGTCTGAGGTGAAATTTGGGGGGCAAACAACGAAGTTCGCGACCTTTGTTTGGAAATAACAACAACACCGGTTGAGTTGCTGTGGCGATCAGGCGCATCTGCCCGAACTTCCTCCCCGCCTCTGACGCTTCATGTTCCCCCTTTCTCCATGGCACCACAAGTTCCCAACACCTGCATCTTTACTCACCGATGAATTGTTACCCAGGTCTCAATTTTTCTGCTCACCGGAGGACAGAGGGAGCGAGGAAAAGGGAAGCGGACAGCAAGAAATCAGGTTGTTGGGAGGGAAAACAGGCTTGGAGAGAAAAAAAACGAAGACTTTCCGGTAAAAGGTCTGCCCCTCCCCTGTCCTCCTCGGTGTCAGCAGGCACGGTCGGGGCGAGGTGGGGGAAAGTGCATCTAGTCTGTCCTCGTCACGATCGCATAAAACGTGGTGTGGGAAAGGAAGCGAGGAGGAAGTGGTGTCTAGTGCGACCTGGGTCTTATCAGAGGGGGCCAGCGATTGTTTCCGTGTGATTGGGAGATTTTGAAGAAGAAAAATATCAACATGTAACATCTTCACGAGAATTGCATAATCGCTTCATTTGGAAAGAAAGTAATCCACGGGCTTGGTCGACAGCAAGCAGCCGGTTTGCTGGCGCAGCAACTCCTGAGGAGCTGCCGAGGAAGTGATGGATATGATTGATGATGTAACATCCTGGACGTGGGGGGGGGGGCTAATGACGGTAGCTGCAGTGTTGAAACGTTTGGGGAAAAAAATGAAAGCACAACAGAACAAAAAGAATTAAAATTTAAAGAAGAGAGAAGAAATTTTCCATTCACGTGCAACGTCGACTTCGCCAGCCATCGCCGTCGGCAACGCTGCCTCCGCTCGCTTGTTTATCAAAGGGGGGGCCCATAAAAACTATGGATAATGCAATGTTTGTGGATAGTAGTGAAAGAGTTTGAAGTTGTTTAGTGTTCGAGGTTAGCGAAATATCCATCAGTAATTTGGAGGAAGATGCTCTATTGATGCTCAGATTACAGAAAGCAGCTACTGTTGCTGACGACTGGAAAACCTTTTATGTCACTGTCAGAAAGGAGTTAGGACTTAATGGAGCATTTTTTTGCGTCAGATGAGAAGTTTGGTGAAATAGTAACTGTGAAACATTAGCTGTAGCTAATGCTAGAAGCGAACAGGTAGCAGCCCTGCATGCCAGCACTTAGTTACGAGCAGGTTGCTGCCAAAGGTCGTCACTTCATAACCTCCCGAAACAAAGTATTTGGCCTGCGTTTTGCACGTGAAGTAAACATTCAAGAGTGGAAACACAAAGAAGACAAAAACAATGAAACATGCCTGAGAACTGATGTGTTGCTGCAGTCACTTGGATCCATTAGCAGACTTGGAGCTGGTTTGACTGCAGCCATTGCGTTCACGTGTAGGGAGTAATGAGTGAAACTGTGTCGTGTATTTTTAAGGGGTGGGGGGGGGGGCTTTTAAAGTTAGTGATCGGATGGGTGACAGCTATCATATGATAGCTGTCGACCACTCCACATTAAGGCCCAGGATGTCTTGGTTTCGTCCTCATTACTGGTGACCGATGAGGTCCGCCCGCACTCTCGGCTAATCATCGTCGTCGAGCACGTCTTCGCGAGCTCTTTGTGCCACAACGAGGCAGCCTGCACCTTGAGAATCCGGAGACGCGCTGGCGAACGTCAAGGTCCGGGACGTCAACGAGATCGGTGGCTGCTTGCGGTTAACAGGTTGGAAGTGGGAGAAACGGGCTGCAAACCCCCGAGTGACTCTGGCAAGGACTGAGTCATAATGGGGGGGGGGGGGGGACTGTTCTGGGACAGGTTGGATGAGTCTCATCTCTGACCTCAAGCTGAAGACGAGAAGTCTTGTACACCACCAAAGGAATTAGGACATCAGGCAGTGAAACTTGTTCTCACTCTACTGACACTTTGACGAAACAACCACTTCCTAGTTTTTCACCAAACACAACTTTTCTGAGGGGTTCTCGAGCTCTTTACACTTACAGTACCACCTCAGAAATTACTCCGCTCTTTAAGTACTACCATGAGGTCCGATGTTAATCTAGTAGCGCAGGAGGCGTGAGTATTCAGCTACTTTTATGTGGTTCCCAGTCGAAAACTCAGTCGAATCTTATTTGTCTCCATTATTTCAGTGCCTCTATTGTCCACCACATGGGAACCCAAGTAGCAGTCATGCTACTCTTACCACCCATTGAGAAAGCCTGGCCTAAGTCAACAAAGACGGAGGCTTTTATTCCGAGCATGTTACATAATTGACTGACGTATTTCCTACATCAATAATCATCTTGTGTTAAAACCTTTCAAAAGAAACAATGGTGATGATTGAAATTGTGTTTGTCGACTGGTTTTGCATCTGCATCACGTCGTTCCCCTCAAGGACAAGTCAGTCGGGTGGCGACGGGGACGTTGGCACGAGTCGTTTTTCCGTTCACCGAAACCCAACCTTTTTTTTTTCCTCCCACAAGAGAAGAGCAAGAAACAATATCGAACGATTTGCCACAAGTGGTGTGAAACTTTTGCTCTCGGTGGAGAAAAGACCAAAGGAAAGAGATCTCTGTTCTCGCTCCGGCTTCACCTTCATGCTGTGTTTCATTTTTACTTTTTAATAGAAGTGTCAAGAAGCTCTCGGGAGGCTGGGGGTGGGGGTGGGGGTGGGGGGTGGGGGGGATGTCCTCCGCATGCCGGGAATGAGAATTAATTGGAGGATTAGAGTTACATGCGCCCTGGACCCTGTTTTGACTTATAACATGGCTTTAGGGGTCCGCGGTGCTCTTTCCTCTGACTGCTGACTGAGTGGGAGAGCGAGTCAGAAAGGCGGGGTGGGGGGGGGCGAGTGAGTTAGCAGCCCTTTGATCCAGAATCACTTCACTGTATCTATAGAGTTATTATAACTGGGGACTTTATCTTTCAACATTTCCTTGATTTATTTGCTGAAAATAGCCCAATAACAGAAGTCTGTGGAGGCACAAAAAAAAAAATGTGGCTAAAAAAAATCGAGCCGAGTTTTCTCCGTTTCTGCTCGGAGCAGTTCCACTTCAGAATGAACTCGTTTTAGGGAGCCAGTCAAATTCGAAGAGATTATATTTGTTTTGCGTTTAATTGGACATTTCAGTAAACATTTCTGGGTGAATACAGTGAAAGTTATACGGGAGCATTTCGGAAGTCTGCCCTGATTGGTCTGGTCTTTGAGTAGTCCTTCAAGGATGCACAATAGCTATTAAATGCACTTCACACTGACCTGAGTTCAGCTCCATCGCACATATGATGGTCATGAATGTTGTTTCTTGTCACCGAGAACAGAAGCAGGGCTGTGGACGAAGTGATCACTGATACAAATTCACAGAATTTGTATGTCGTCCATCCATCCATCCATCCATCCATCCATCCATCCAACCATCCAGCCAGCCAGCCAGCCAGCCAGCCAGCCAGTCAGCCAGACAGCCAGACAGCTCCTCTGTGGGGACCCCAAGGCATCCCCAGGCCAGGTTGGTGATTCAATGCCTCCAGTGTGTCCTGGGTCTTTTCCGGGGGCCTCCTCCCAGTGCTGAACCACCTCGACCAGGAGGCCTCCTAGACGGATGCCCGAGCCACCTCAGCTGGCTCCTCTCTAGATGGAGGAGCAGCGGTTCTACTCTGAGCTCCTGCCAGGGGGCAGAACACTTGAGCCGCCATCATGGTGAAGAAGGAGCTGAGTCCAAAAAACAAAGCTCTCGATTGACCGGTCAATCTACGTTCCCACTTTAAAGCACCTGACCACTCCTCACTTTTACACCTTTGCAGATTTTGGACCATCAAAATAAAGCCCAACGATGAGGTTTTTTGACGCTTTCTTCGTTCGTATTCTTGTGTGGGTTTTATTTTTCTCCCCAAGGTTATCTGACTGCGTTTACAGTGTTTACAGAAAGGCTGGAGACAACAAAGGTGTAGAAAGAGGCTGCATCGACGCACGGACGTCACCCCCTTTGTATGTTTTTTTCTTGTGCAAATCTCTCACTAAGTACAGGAAAAGATGCAGCGCGGCTACGCGATCCCCTTCCGTCACACGGAAAACAATCTAAACCGCAGCGATTTGAAACGTTGCCATTTCCTCCTTCAGTGTCATCCGCAGGCCCTCTTCACAGCCACATCAATTGCTTTGTCCATTCGACACTTCATACCGCTGCTCCCTTACAGACCTTGCGGCCCGGTTGGCCTCAAAATTGATGTTTTCTTTCACTTTGAGGGTGCACACGCGGCGCTGGGTCGTCACAGCGGCGCTGGAACCTTGGAAGGCTCCTTTCTCGACAAAGGTAGAGCGCCGACAGTGAGGTAGGTCCGTCAGACCCATTCTCTGCGAGCAGATGGAAGCTTCGAGTCTGGAATCAGGCCAGCGAGTACTTTGGAGAGTCCCAAGAGGCAACCGTGAGACACGTCCTCCGATGGACGCTTCAATATTCCGTCAGATATTTGAGATCAGACACCCCCCCCCCCAAGTCCGACTACTTTTGTACGACGCGTCGATGATCTGACGACCGACACCCTGACACGAGCTGACGACGGAAGAGACTGAAGCAAGAAAACGGCAGGAAAGTTTGAGTCGGGAGAAACTGAGAGGACAGGGGGGTGGGGGACAGTTTACTTGAATCGCACTGACACGGCGCCTGTCAGGGACATGAAAAGCGCTCCCGTGAAAGGCCCTCTGACGGCTGTCGTTAAATGTCATCCCGCTCAGACGCGTCGCTTTAAATGCTGGAACTTGACGTTGCCTGGGATGCCGCCGTCGTGACAACTTGGCATTAACGGAGACGACGCAACCTCGCGGGGAAAAAAACCCCAACAACAAAAAATATTTAAAAAAAAAACAAGCCTGACCCCCAACACGCTCCCCCCGGGGCTGAGGTCGAGGACATTGCTCGTTGTTTGACACGGCTGCGGTTAAACAGTTAAACTTGTCACAGCAGACGCGATTGACTGTGTTTGAGGTGACACGCGCAACTAAACAGTCATCTGTGGCTCATTCCTGATGCGTTCTGAAGTGTTACTGTACTGACCCTTTGTGGTACATCACATCGACATTGCAGTTATCACACAAATGCTAGCAAAGCACTTTTCTCTTGGTCCTTTTGTTGTCATGAGACCTTTCCCATCATCTATTCATCCCTTCTCTCAACCGATCGAACGCCCCTGGTGAGGTTTCACTGTCCTCAAACACCTCTTTTGGGAAGGGGGGGTGGGGTGGGGGGTGGGGGGGGCTTCATGGCTTTCCCAGGCCAGGTGGGAAACATAGGCGCGATGGCAGGTCCTGTTTTTTCCCCTTCTGTGGGCCGTGCCCAAAGCACTTCCACAGGCAGGCAGGCAGGCAGCCAGGGGGCATCCCGAACAGATGGCCGACTGACGCCACTTCAGCTGGGAAGCATGAGCACGCAGGGGCAGCAGCTCTACCCCAAGCTCCTCATCTCAGATCTGCCGGAACACTACAGTGAAGACGAATGCTGGTGGACACGCCCACCCGAAAAACATATCAAGAAGCGTTCCATTCGATCCGAGCTAA
This sequence comes from Malacoctenus gilli, assembly GCA_032164315.1. Lineage (NCBI taxonomy): Eukaryota > Metazoa > Chordata > Actinopteri > Blenniiformes > Labrisomidae > Malacoctenus > Malacoctenus gilli. The sequence continues at coordinate 7,352 of JASSRZ010001624.1, forward strand.
GATACTCATGGTTTTTCTTTGATAACCTCCGAGCGGGCAAAGCTTCGAGGTTCCCACTACGATCTTTCGTGCTGCGCCCATGGGGGGGGCAGTCGAGGACCACATTCAGGAACCACTGCCTCAGCATCATCTTTAGTTCCCTCGCCACGATAAGTCTCACACTCGAGCGTGTTGGCTTTAACTCTTCCCGTCACCTTACTTTTTGAGTCACACATATATATACAGTGCATACATTCAGGGATTCTTTGACGAGAGAATGATGAGCAATGAATACTTTCAGGAGAGAAAAACTTAATGACGAAGCGATGGCAGGGTCACGCTGTGTCCAGCCAAGACTTTCCAGCAGCAGCAGCAGCAGCAACAGCGGTAAGCTTAAGGAGACGGCTGCTCGTGTTTGCGGGCCGGCTTTTCTGTCTCGCTCGTATCAATCCTCGCAGAAGGAACAGTTTGTTCATCTTTGGAAAATGAGTTTCTGTTGACTCGCCCCTCGACTCCCCCCCCCCGCACTACTTGCGGCGCATCAGCTTCTGCCGTTCGTGCTCGCTGAAACTGAGACGAAAGAAAACGGCTCTGCGTCGGTCTCTAAATTTATCTCAGGACCTCGCCGCTCTTCTGGTGACTCAGTGAATTGAATAATTTGATTTTTTCTCCACCTCTCTTTTATGGGAGGCACCTTGAAATCAGTTTTTTTTTTCTAAAGAGCGATTTCACAGAATATGAAGGGAACATGTTAAACACTAAAGTGGAACAAAAAAACCCTTCACTTCTCTTTTTGCAGGGCATCAAATCTCAAGATGCCTCCTCGAGAACTTCTTCTTTTTCTTAATGCAGAAATGACGCGTATCGAGCTGAACAGGGTACTAAACTGACCCCACAAAAGCCCTTAAGGTTAACAGCCAGTAACTGTCAATAAAGCTCACAACTGGCCGTCCTCAAAGCAAGCGTCACAGGGCAGATAAAAATGCCATCTCGCTCGCCGCCGCTGACCCTGGAACGAACGCCAGTGTCGGACGCTTTCTGTCGGTCTCCAGAGTTCAGTCAGAATGGTGCAAACAGCGAAAACCTTTCAGCGAGCCACCAGCGCGTGCGACATGTCGAGTTGAAAGGTCAGAGGAGAGGGTTCCAGATTGCGGGAGCTGACAGGGGGAGGCCACTGTAACGCAGATAAACTGGAGCATATGTGAGCGCACTCAGGCAACATGGCGACCAGTGAAGTGGGCGGGACGCAAGCATGGCCACTGGTTGCGCTCTGATCGATCCAAAACTCAAAACCTCAAATAGTATCTCACAATGATTGAAAAAAAAAAGTGGCTCGAATACTTCCTGGTAATTTCTTTGGGTAACAGTGTGGATCAAAAATGTACTTTCTGGTCCTTAAATTATCAGGCAGTCAGCCTAAATACTCAGGTCGACATTGCATCACTTCAAAGTCACGATGTCACGAGTGTCAAATAAAATGCATTTGTTGAAGACTTCATGATTTACTGCTAGGATTCTGCGTTACCCCAGCCATGCGAGTTTGCCCTCAGGCACAGTTTATGTGTCACATACAAGCAGTTGTTCCAGTTTGTGGAATGGTTCTAACATGTGTCTTTGTATTTTACCTCAGTAGGAAAATGACATTTGAAAAAAAAGTCACTAAGTGACATCATCTCTACACTTGCAAACTTGTCCAACTGCCGGGCAGCAGTCGCGTGTCCACATAGCATTGACGCACGCCGATGTAGGCGGACCAGCTACATATTGGGTAACGATGGTGTGCAGGATGAATGGTGCTTTCACGTCAGAAAAAAATGGCTTTGTCGCTTCTGACAATAAAAAAAAAGTCCACAAAAAGATTCCGAAAGTTGTCGGATTGAATTGGAGACGCACCAAACTGGCAACCCTGGTGAGAAAGTGAGCCTTCTTTCCTACTTTTGAGTAAAACTTAAATGAAATGGGACACACTGGTCTGGTAAGATGACATCATGCTCCAGATCTTCCTATCAAAACACAGCAAATCTGAACAAACGAATGAATCAGACCTGGGATCTGTGACATCGCGCTGTGTCTCTGAAATGTCGGCTCCGCAGTCTGAGGGCAGCCTTCAACAAGCGGCAATAGCAGTGGATCCGTTCCCTGAGATGAGTAAATGCCTTCTAAACGCCTCCAATAGACTTCCCTTTGTGCGTTTACCTCATGGGTAACAAGAGGACCATGTAGGTGACTCCTTTGGTCAGGGGGCTCTTATCTCCTGCTGAAACCTCATTGGTGGCCCCCATTTATGCGGACATGGGGGTCCGACGATTTGTTTCGTGCAGTTTAATGTGCTCGGTCGGCGTGTCGGCCCTTCTCCTCCATCACCAGCTCTGATGTCCACACTTGCTTCTTTTCTCTTCTTTATTTTTATTTCCGTTGCTGACATTGTCCGTTTGGATTATCTTCTCATTTGAAATTAAACCAGTAATAAACAACGGATTGCAGCTGCAACAGATGATTGGATTGTTGCCTGAGCGCTGTTGTTTACCGTTAAACGGCTCGAAATGACACGCAAAAAAAAAATCACATTATACCGCCGTCGTGCGGCGTCTTTGGATGAAAAGAGGGTTTTACAGAATTAGCACTGATACATGTTTATCCTTTGTAATTCTGTCCAATGCAAAAAAAAGAAAAAAAACCCAAACTCCAACCCTTTCTACTAATCAAAAAAAATTCATTATCTTCTCAAACAGAGCTAATAAGCAAACATGGAATCTTTATTATTTATTTCCCCCCCTCTTCCAAATTTACATTTGCTTACAATTCCATAATTAATTGCCCCAGTGTGTGCACACGGCCAATTAGCTATGGAGGAGAGGGACGCTAATGCGAGCCCATCTGCCGGTTGAGTACACCGGGCCCCGCCACGTCTTCCCTGCTTTCCTGCAGCCTGCTGGCACGAACGCACAACCACAGCACTGACTACGGACATCCAATGGGGGGTGTGTGTGTGTGTGGGGGGGTGCTAGGCAACTTTTTTCTTTTTTGCCTAACTTTTATTTTTGCCTATTTTTCAAATCCAGCATTACTGATGCTTCTTCTTCAATGGGGCTTTTTCTTTGTCAGGTAATATCCTGTCCTACCAAAAAAAAAACCCACCTTGACATTGTTGTATTTGTGCTTCCTTCAATAATTTTAATGGTTACAGTAGGCTATTTGTGTACATGTTTACATGCAACACAGAATTGCAGTTTGGAGCTGTTTTTTTCATCGCAGTCTTTGGAAAGAAGGAAAAAAAAGAAGCTGTGGGCTGTTCATTGGAGGTTCTAAACGACCTCTCGCTGGGTTGATTCCGCTTCAGACGAGTTGGAGTCACGCTGCCCCCAGGGACTCACTCGGTACAGAAGCTCATTGTTTGGTGCTTTAGTAGTGAGATATTCTAACAGGTAGCTGGAGCCAATCCAAGCCCCCCATGGCGCTAAGAGAGGGTCCAACCTGAAGAACGGTCCATTTATCAACGGCTTCGAGAAAGTGGAAGAATAATTGACACAAGAAAACACACATACGAAAACATGCAAACTCCCCCCAGAGTGGGGGCACAAATCCAGGCCCAAAAGCCAAAGCATTGACCACAAGATCACCAGGTGGCCCGTCAACTTGTCCCAATGAGTTTCAACACGACATTCCTCCAGAATCGCTTCTTTGTGGAAAATTTGTGCCTCGCATCACATTAACTATATGTGGCTGGTGATTGATTGGGGGGACTCAACACCCATGCAGCCAGCACCCTAATTTTTTTTCCTGTTAGGAGAGCTCGCTAAATATCTCTGTATCGCTCACTCGCAGCAAATTCGTTCCCCTCGTTTCTGAAACCCACGCTCTTCCTGTTGATTCGGTGCTTTTCCGGGCGGCGCTCCGATCCAATGATGGGAGTTAGCGTAAAGCTTTAAGGTTCAGGGCAGATATATCCATACATTACCGGGCTTGCCAAAAAAGTATTACATTCCCACGAGAGCAGAAAAAACCCCCATCACATTGGCAGTTTGACATTCATCAACAGCTCTGTTTACTTGTGAGCTGCATGTTTGAGCCGCACGAGTTTGCGTTGATTAATGGTTGAATGGAGCTTGTGGAAAAACATTCATTTTGATATTAGCCAGAGCCAAAAATGAAACAAGGACGAATTACCTTAATGATTCCCTCCACAAAAATGACGACTTATTTACGGCATATCATTGAAAACGTTGTAAATATTCAGGAGTTAATTATTCATTGATGAGTGCACGCGTTGATGAGTGGAGCCTCGTGCAAAGGAGCGTGTTTTACCATGAACCCAAGGTTTGCGACGCGGCCTTGTTTCCTAGGAACACGAGACCTGTGCAACGAAACCACGTCTGCTCTTGAAGCAGATGTGGTTTTAATCCTTGGTACCAGAATTCCTCAGAAACCCCCTGAGAAAGGAGAAAAATGTCATAAAGGCGGCAACAGCTTTCACTTCAGGTCAACTGTCGAGCAGCCGCCATGAAAACACATGAAGGCCCGCCAAGTGAAAGTTTCTGGTTTCTTCTGAAGAAATGAGTACTCGAAGGTTGCTAAGACGGACGGCTGCTGTTGCATCCCAAACAGTAAGTAGCGACATGTTGACGAAATTCAACTCACCGTGTCCATTCAGTCCTGAGTCGTGAAACTTTGATGTTGCGCCGTCACACTCATGAAGATGAAAAAACTCACAATCTCACTTGACAAGATTTCTTGAACTGTTGTTGTTAAATCCAGAAATAAGCACGTCTCAACACTTAAAACAACAAATGAACTCTTAAAACATGATCAATTATCCAAAAACTATAAGATTTTTTCAATCTTATATTGGCAAGAACCAGAAAATTTGCGGTGCAAATTTTATCTGTGCACAATACATTCAGTCATGAAAATCTGTGTGTGTACTTTGCATCAGCGCAGTAAATGACTCCTGACTGCGTGTGAAGTTCACTAAAAGTGCGGTAAAACCCCACGTTTTCTGACAGCTCCAGTTGAGTATTCGGGGCAGCGGAGGAGGGAAGTGCAGTGTGATGATCTGTAGTTTAATGGATGACTCACAAAAACCAAACTTAGTCATTAAACAAAGACAAAAAAAAAAAATACACACACACAAGCGGCCATCTCATTTATATTTAAAGATCCCCCTCAGGCTATGTTGACAACACATATAAAATAGCCTGTTTTAAATTTGTGTCTGTTTTTTCTTTCCAACATAAAAGTTTCATTTCACTTTGGAAGGGTTTTTTTTCTCCTCTGGTGTTAAAATCTTTACATGAATTAAATAAATACGCCGGCTTGTCATGATCACAAGTGAGACCGATGGATCCTCCAGTTTCAATATTTCACCAGGGGCTGTTTCTTAAGTCCTTGTGATGTTGCGATCGGCCTGTTTCTTACACGAATAGCGGGATCCGTGTCACTGGTGGTAACTTCATGCAGACTTTCACCTAAATCAGTCAATCAATCATAGAAAAACAGACAGAAGAGACCCTGCCACATGAGCCAATGAATGCAAAGTATCCGGTTACGGGGCATCGGTCGCTTGTTAGTGGTCCTGCCCCTTTTGAGAGCAATGTGTCGGCGCTGAAACAGCTTCCCACCCGATTAGAAATCCATGTTCAGATGTTATTATCTTTTCACCCGTTGGTCTTTAAAAAGCCACACAGAAGACGTGGTTGCCACATAAAAGGCGCAGTTCCTTCGCAGCCGCTGTTCATAAGCCCACGTGTGATTAAGCAGCCCATTATAGCAGCCGCTCCAACCCGGTGCCGTCGTCAGGCTTGCCGCGCAGCACTTTCAGGAACGCAGCATGTGGCGCCGGCTCAGTGATATGGAATTAAAAAAAAAAAAACGTGTCACACCGCATTCAGTTTTCACATGTAACAGGTTACTGCTAAAGCCTCCTCAATGTACAACCCCCCCCCAACTGATGCCTTTATTGAAAAGACGCTGAGTGGGGGGGTTCGAACCCAGCATGCAGTGCTGCCAGTGGGCTGCACGTACCAATTATAACCTCACGTTAGCATGCGGGAGACCGCCGGCAGGCTTTTTTTCTATTGTGCTTCGGGCTGGTAAAGATCAACACCTCAGGTGAGTAAATCCATTCCATTTTTTTTAAAAGGATTAATAGTAGGCTACCGTGTGTCATTGGTTGGGAAATAAAGGAGAGTTTGCTGGCTGTCTGGTTCTCAGTTTATCTCCCCCCAACGGCTGTAATTTGTATTAGTACAGCCTGTAATCTCAGCCCCACGCAAGCCATTTGACACTCGTATGCTAATCTGTTTTGGGTTTTTTTTTTTGTCAAGCTAACTTATTTCCAGCTTGGCGGTGGCCACCGGTGTAACGCTGTTATGTCCTTCTGCCGCGTCCTGGAGCCCATACATTCTCACTAACATGATATCTTGAGAACAAATCTTTAAGTTTTACTTTAAAGCTGATCCTTCTTCAAGATCGCGGGTTTTAAAACGCAATAACTTAATCAGTCTATTCGGATCGAAACAAAAGAGCCCACAGATCCTCATGAGCAAACATAGGGGGCAGTAGAGAGGAAAGAGCCCTCAGCCCGCAGAGGGATACTGTTCATACATACTGTTCAATGGTTGGCTGGATGGTAAAAGAGAAAAAAAGCACAGGAAACACTCATAGCACCCTGTATGCCCTTGTTATTACAGGTTTCCACCCATAAATTGGTCCTAGGGTGGTGGAGTGTTTCACAGTAAGGGGCCCCTGGATTTTCGGTACTTTCTTTTTACTCCGAATCATTCACTTCCTTGAATCTTTGAGAAGATTCAGAGATCCGCCGCTACAACACATGAAGCTCGACATGTCTCCTATATTTTATAGTGTAGAAGGAAAACAACCATGGCCATTACGGGTGGATGGCGAAGACGTAACTGTATTACCGTCTCGGCAGGGGAAAAATGTGAATATTGCTGCTTTTGGTGTACTTTTCTATCAATATATGTGCCTGAAAGGATGGCTGTTGACAACTACTGTAAGAGATTCCAGTAAACAAATGTGTCATAGTAACCTTTGAAAGGTTGCAATCTAGCAGGGGGGAAAAATGCCATTATTTTTGCTTATTTAACATGAACAATATATGCATTTAGAGGTGCCTTTTAAGGCTTGTGGCCGCCTGCATTTGTTCCAAATCACTGAAACTTAAGTATTTAAAACATGCATCAAGTTCAAGGGTAAAAATGCAAACGGACGTGGACGATTTGGTTCGATCGCAGTGCCGATGGCTTCCTCTCGTGCCACTGCCATCGAGTGGGCCGCACACAGGCAGAAGTCCCGCCGGCCTTTTGGTGAGAACGCTGACTGATGCCGGAGCACTTGAGGGGCGCCAAGGGAGACGAATGGAGCCGCCACACCACGCACAGCGTCGAGGCGGCTGGATAATTTCTCGGTGCGAATCTATTCTGAGAGTAATGCCATTTCCTGCACAGATATGAGTTTCAATAAGCTGCGTGAGTCCACCGAGGACGCCACGTGGCTCGCGGCGTGATGGGGAGCCCCCCGCCCCCGGCTCGCTTTCGAACCTTCTGAACGTCGCGTTAGAGAGAACTCGCACCAACAGCGATCGCTGACAGTTCATTCAATTATGGCACGGAATTTCATTCTTCATCTTCAGAGTCAATGAAGGCCTTTGTCACCTTGGAGGGAAACCGCGATAAAAGGCAATTTTACTGCAATTGCTGCTTTCAAACGAACAGGAGTCGTCAGGGGCTCTCTGGGAGTGACGATATCTGAGGAACTAATGTCTGCCTCCCGTTTAAAGTCTTGATGCCAACCTAATACTACAAGAACTGGGAGCGGGATGCTTTACTAGTACAAACCTTTCATTCACTCACCCATTCATCTTCATTGCCACTTATTCCATGTAAGGTTAACGGACGGTGTTGGAGCCAATCACAGGCAAATGCAGGTTAACCAGGTCATTAGGTCATAGGAAACACACGCACACGCACACGCACACGCACACACACACACACACACCAACACACCAGTTTATTCATAGAAAGGTCCTACTGGGGTTCTGGAATCAAGGGCAATATCGCTCAATATCATCTCATCAGAGGCTCAGATTGGAAAAATCTCTCATTTCTTGTAGATGTTACTCTAAATACTGTAAAGCCATCCAAGTGCCAAGTTAAATAGCAAAAACTGACAAAGAATCCACGAGAATCACCCAAAGAACCACATGTTTTCTGCCAGTGAAAGGTGGAAGTTGGTAAAAAAAAAAAAAAAAAAAGCACACCGCGGGGATGTGACAAGGACACCCTGTACAGCCGCTGAGACGTAGTGGCACCTCGGGCTGTCCGCTGCAAATTTACTGCCCGGTCCAAGATACGGGGAGACGGGAGCCCGGGATTGCTGACGATAGTGTCACACGTCCCGCCTGTCAACGCCCAATGGCCTCTTCTCCTGGACAACCCCAAAAATTTTGCACAGAAGACCCATTAAAAAAAAACCCGCTTCCCCTCAGAAAAAGCAAAGCTGGAGTGAAAAGGTATCTTTGTATCTTGAAGACATTTAGAGGGCTGAGAAAGTCATGCAAGTTTCAGCAACAATCCTTCAGCACTGAGGTCCTCAGAACGAATTTGTGTGAATGTCGAAAAGACTTTGGAAAATCCCTGTCTTGGATATGAGAATATGGAAAATGGACTTACATGACACTTCACCATTTTCAGTCAATAAGCACTTCATTTTGAGTCAGATTCATCCATTCAGGCTCACACGCACACAATCGACAATAGGTTCAGAGTTTTGCTTAACGACACTCAGAGAAAGGGTCAGATGGGGGGGTCGGATTATGGATCGGTGGGTATGGCTTGCGGTGCCTGGTGCCTTCATGCTAGGTCCAGTTTGGTTGCAGCGGCACTACCTGCATCAAACAGCGACTACAGAAGAAGGAAGAGGACGAAAGTCAATGTCGCTCCAATCGCAGCGCAAGCAACACGTTGCACGTCACTTCCTGTGTTTGGGCCACAAAAATAGTCCCGTTTGTCTTTCACACTCTCAAAGAACACTTGTTTGGCTCTGCGCCACAGTTTGAAGAGGACAAAATGAGGAAACTTCATTCCAAGCGAAGTATTCCTCAGCTATCAAAATTAGGACGAAGACCTGTCAAACAGGCCAAAAAGTAAACTCTGCTTTGATGATGGCAAATGACTTTTTTTATGTCCTCACTGAGACTCGAGCACGAGCACCGAGCGCGACACGCATCCATGTGATCTCCTTCCCCTCACGTGCGAGAGTTTTGTGTCATTTCCACTTGCAGGCGTATTTATCCCTCTGAGGAAAGGATTAGGGGGTTTTTGAGAAGGGGGTGGGGTAAGGGGGGGGGGGGACTAAACACT
>JASSRZ010001624.1:26573-41386 GCA_032164315.1 Malacoctenus gilli
CCCCCCCCCTCCCAACTGGTCAGAAGAGGTTTTCCTTTTCTTATTTACACTCTGGGGGAGGGTGGGGGGGGGGGGGTTGCCTGCCTCTGTACCCGGTCCAGCGCCAGGCTTTGGTCGCGCATCACACCAGTTTCAACACACATAAGGTCCCGCGTTCGGGTGGCAGCACGCTTTACTGTCCTTTCGGTGTCCAGCGGTAGTATCACTTTACCGGCTTTTGCTTCATAGCTTTTAGCCCATAAAGACATGAGAGCAGAGTGAGGAAGCTAATGCTATCTGTCATTTTTATAGAGCCCCCCCGGTTTGGCTTGTTTTCAATAAAGGGGCTTTCAGCATGATACCCACATTTCATGCTGATTAAGTATCTGGGGGGCCAATAAAGCAGAGTTGTGGAAGAGCCGCGGTAAAACATAGATCAGCGCTTAAAGTGGCTGCGCCGCTAAGTGACATGTTAACAACAACAACAACAACAACAAAATAGAATAGGCAAACAAAACCAGGTGGGAGCGCTTGTTGGTTTGGCTTTGGTCTTCATGTTATTGCTGAGCTAAACAAACACAAGACACATCCATGTTTTTATGGAGCATCGTCAAACGTTTGCGCATCTAATTGTGACACGAGAAACATGGCTGAACACAACAGTCCAAAGCTCTGAATGCAGAGTCCAACCTTGTGGCGATGTTCCACCAGTGGGTCACTTCACTTTCTGAGTCTCAAAGTTAATATTTCTCCGAAGAGGAAGTCAATCCATCATCCAGTGAAAGTGATGGCGCAAAAAAGTGTAAAAAAAAAAACCCTGCCTTTTTTTAAGTGTTGTTCATGAGAAACTGAAGCTAATTCAAGCTAGCACTCAGGAAAGGGGATTGTCACACATCAGGGACTAAACCAAGAGAAACGTACAACTGACAGGATGACACGCAATGTAGAACTGGAGTAACTGCTGATCAACTGCTCACAGAAAGGTTCTCTGGGTCATCTCACTGACCTGTGAGAATACTGACCAAAGCGCAAAGTCCCCTGGACATTCTAACATAACGTTTTCTGCTCCTGACATCTGTAGAGCGGCTGTTAAGACTCTATTTTTTTTTTAAAACTTGTCCCTTGTAATCCATCTCGTCAAACAATAACTAGGAACCAAGTCAGAGGATTTGGTTCTCAATCCCTTCTTTGATGACATTTTATCAAAGTCTGTTGGTCAGAGTTTAATCACCACACGTTGAGGCCAAAACAAAGAGTGTTGTTGTAAATGCTGAACTGGTGTGTGTACATGAAATGACCAGCAAGAAAGACACAAATAAAACCAAACATTTGAAGCTGCATCATCGTTTTTGGTCACTTCGCAGGGTCACTTCTGAAACTGTCTCGCTGGCCCAATCTGGCTTCGAGGGGTCACGCCGTTTGATGAAGCGCTTCTGGATGCGGTCTAGCTTTGTTACACTTGCAACACTTGCAGAATGGTGAACTTAGCTACGCGATTAACCTGAGAGCACATATTGACAGTACGTCCCACTAAGCCGCTGACACATCAGGAGGAATGTTCTCATTTTTTTCCTTTGATGCATGTGTTTATTTGATTATTTGTTGCCTCTTTCCTTTCCCACCGATGTACTCTGCCAGTCACCGGTCTCGTAGCCGTGACGAAGCAGCGCGGCGCTCTCTCCAGAATGACTGCTGAAGCTGTGTAATTATGGCTCCATCACCAGCAGATAATGCTCTCCATTTGAAACAGCCCCGTCTCGAGTAAATACCAGCGAGGAGAGCCTCCGACAGGCCTGATAGGGAGAAAAAAGGGAATATTATATCCCCCTTGGTCCATAGAACCCCCTCCCCTCCCCTACTGCAGGGGGGAGCCGGTTCACAGGCTCTGGGTGTGTGTGCACGAGCATGTTCCCCCTGCTCGCCAGCTCGCGGGGAGGGATGGACTCGCCCAGCCTCATTAGCACGGATACAAATAGGTCCTTTACTCGTGATGTCTCATTGTGGGGACATTTGGGAGAGAAGGAGAGTCTCTAATGAAGCTCAGTACATCATCACAGGCCCGGGCAATGAGGCGGGTGTTCTCGAGACGAGGAGGAGGGGCAGGCGGGAGGGCGCGGGCAAAATGTCAGCGCCGCAACAGGGCGAGAGTAAACATTTCCTTTCATGAATGACACACTTCGCATCTAGACCGAAATGACAAGGCTGCTCCCGTGGGAAATTTGTCGCGGTGCAAAAGAAAAAACAAAAGCCGTTGCTTCATCATAATCCCCCCCACCCGCCACCCCTCCCTCGCACAGACAGGAGCCCTGCCGGAGCTCAGACTGTGTCCGATCCCCGACGCAGACGACACGATCCTCAAAACCTGCATTGCACAAGAACGCTGTGGTTGATGTCAGCGACGTGCTCCCACAACCTGCCACACGTCTTCCGACACAGACGCTGTACATGAAGATGGTGGGATAACGGAACGCAGGCAGAATCCCCCCTCCCCGAATACTTGTTTCATAACTGCACTCGCGAAGCACTGTTGCTCTATAAATAACACTCTTATTTATAGCGCTGTGAGAGCAGTCCAAACAAGCCACACCGCAGTGGGGAACTTGGTGAAGGTGATGCTTTAAGAGGACCAATCAGAACACAGCCATGCTGCGACGGTTGACCCCGCTGACTGGACACATGTTATTTAGCAAAGGCCATCCATCCATCCATCCATCCATCCATCCATTGAAACAGCAATCCATGTACTCATTCATTCACTCAACTATTCCTCGATCGATGCCCTCTGTCCATCCATCCAGTCATCCATCTACTTTTGCATATATCACCCACCCATTTACCCACTTGTCTATCCAGGTACACCTTCGCCCATCCGTTTGCCCACAAATCCATTGTCCTCTCACGAGCCGAGCCGTCCCACTATTCTTTCATCCCCCCTCATTCATCCACCCATCTATCTATCTATCTATCTATCCATTTGTTCGACCAAGAATTCATCATCCTTCTGTTTATCCACCCAACAATTATTCTATTCATCTCGAGCTCATCTAATCATTCACACCCACCCACCCGTCCTTCCATCCATCCTGACCCATCATGTCCTTCCACAGTGATTATCGCAGAATGGGCTTACTTGCAAAACATTCCTCCAACATGACAAAGAGACTTTCGGCCTCGCGCCCCAAAACTGAAAGAATGTGTCCATCCGCGAGTAAACAAAACTCCGAAACCTTTCGTGAACGAGAACGGGTCGAGGTTACCTTGACTCAGCCAATCTGAGTCCGAGTAAACATGTTTTGTCAATTTAAAAAAAGAAAAAAAAATGACTGACCTCTGGAAGTTCGGCAGACTTTGTGTTAGGGTGAAGTGGGTGTATACCCCGATGAATGGATGCTGTCCATTAACACAACACCCCAGGTTTGCAGTGTTAGGGAAACTGATGTATAGGAATGCATTTTCAGAGATGAGATGGATTCGAACAGCTCTGACTTTTACGTTTTGGCCTCACATAATAAGGGTTGACACGAGGAACCTTGCTCAACCCTGTTTCACAGAAAGCCTTTCAGCTACTTCGCCTTTGCTCTGCTAAAAACTTTGATTGTGGCTGACAGTAAAAAAAACTGAGCATTACCCTGACAAAAAAACTTGTAGTTTCCTGACATTCATTTCAAATATTAAGTGTGTGTGCTTGAATATGTACAGATGTTTTCACTGAGTCCACAGTGTTCTCATACACAACTTTATGAGCAGCGTCCTCCAAAGAGGGTCTTTTCACTCCTTTTGTGAGCTTGTTGTTTCGATTTCAATGGGAGCATTTCAGGTGAAGCAGGCAATCGCCTTGACATGTGTCAAGAGCGAATCACAGACGGATGTGACGGAGGGAATCCGTATTTTACATTTTGGAATTTTCCAAAATAAAAGTTTGGCTTTGGCCCAGAAAATGAATCAAACAGAAAGATGATGCCCACAAACCAGCACCAGTCCCACTAGCCCGGGAGTTGTGAGACCACTGCTGGAAAGGACATATCCCACGTTTAAAAGAAAATATTTAAAACACTTGGTTTTTGAAGTTGTGTGGAATATCTGTCTTTCTTTTTATCCAAGCCTCAAATGCATTAAGGATCCTTGGGTTTTCGCAGTACGCCCCAAAAAAAACCGAAACTCCACTGCATTGATGCGGATAACCTCCACTCGAAGCAAACTGGTCTATTTTTCATGCCTTCATTGGAAGTGTCTGTAAAGTAAAGCGCTAAGTAACCACTTATCTTCCCCTTGTGATCGAATCAGGCCAAGATGGAATTCAAAATTGGGACAAAATGAAGGAGGAGGGAAGCAATAAGGGGCAAAGAAAGAGAGTGTGACGCACCGGAGAGAGGGGGAGAGAGAGAGAGAGAGAGAGAGAGAGAGAGAGAGAGAGAGAGAGAGAGAGAGAGAGAGAGATCCCAGCCTGTTTTCGGAACTGCTGGCAGACAGGCTCAGCTGCCATTAACTGTCACTTGTGAAGACAAGTGCAGGACTCTCATTCATTAGCCGTGGATCATTGAGAGGGATTACAGCACCACACTGTGACATCAGAGGACACATGTTGCCTTTGATTAATCATCACTTTCATTCACTTTGCCTCACTTCCCTTGCTTGCCGTCCCCCCCCTCCCCCCCCAAAAAACAAAGAGTGTTTTTGTCCCCGCCGGCTAACAGGACCGGAGGACTGAAGAGACTCTCAATTAGAATCACTCTCCAACTGTGTGGGGTTTTTTTTCTTCCTGACGAGGGAACAGTTTCAAGTTACAGCAGATGCTGATGTCCGACGGTGGATGCCAAAAAAACATTCATCTCTGATATTCATTCTTTACACTTAACGTCTGCCATCACTCGCTGCTGGGACCGACGTCAAGGTCCGCTTCAGAAGGCTCGATTCCTGCTTTATTTTTCTTCCCAGGATGCCTTAGTTCTGTTCAAATGTTGGAAAATTGTTGGGGAAAGGAGGAAGCAAAGGATAACGCTTGTATATTTCGTGTTAGAACTTCTTATTGAGCCATAGCACCAGTTAGTGGGACATTGTTGGCAGAAAGCTAACAACTGTGGTCTCAGTAATGGTGCATTTTAGCAGTGACTCCCAACCTAGTGTCTGTAGGCCCGTACTGAGGGGTTCCATATGGTGTGTCCCGAGGCTTTGCCTGTTCTGTTGATGTCAGAATTAGAAACACACCAAAAAACAGTTAAACACCCTTTACTTTTGATAGCTGCTTTTTGGATGAGTGGGACTTTTGGTAAGTGTTTATTGAACCATATATTTTTTTGCATTAGGTCAGAGCGTATCCCAGTCTATCTAATTTTAGCAAAAAGGAACCAAGGGGGGAAAAAAGTCATGAGGAGCCAGAAGTCCACATGCTCCCACGGTGACCCCCACCTCACAGTTTCACCTTCAGAAGTCTGTCAGAGTCCCAGGACTTGTCAGTTGAGGCAGCAGAGGAGACAGTACATGATGGAAGACACAGAGTTGAATGGTAGGTCTCATCTGTATGGACACATACTCACAGTATGTCCACGATGCTGAGTCGCTTGTTTATGAAGCACAATCTTAGCTAAATTTTGGACCTTTTCTGAAGCGTGCAGATGACAAATCTTCTGCAACACACCCTTCTGGACATCACAAGAAGATATCTTAATGAGTCGAGCTTAAGGTCAAACCGCAGATAACCTTTAGAGTCTTCATTAATTTGGCCCGGAGTAAAATCAATCCAAATGGTTGGTTTTCATCAAGCCGACGGCCGACAACATTTGCCGATGGATTTCCGATTTTAAATTACAGCTGACATCAGCCTCAAATTAGCGGGTGAGACACGAGAAAATGTCACTGGCGAAACGTCGGACTTTTACAGACAAGAAAAAAAAAACAGCATAGGTTTAATAATTAAACTTTGAGAGCCGGCAATTCTTCTTTTAATTGAGTCGTTTGGACCAGAATACGAAGCTCGCTCTGAAAATTATTGCTTGAATTGTTCAAAACAACCTGTGCAAATGCAATCAGCGACGAGTATTCAAGGTCAAATCCATTATTACTGTTGGTTGTCTTTCTGCAGAAAGTCACATCACTGCAGATAATTTCCAACCATCACCCGCAGCTAATGCTTATTTATCACCAATGTGGCTTTCATTAAACTATGTTTATTGTCGTAGACCTGAATGGTTTGTCTGTAGTTGTGCGACCACAGTCATCCGCTTTCCTAATGAGGTTGACCTCCCAATAATCTGTGTGGACGGTCTCACTTGCGATTCATTATTCCCGCTCATCTCTGTGGCCGAGTTGATGGATGGTAAAATAATGACCAAAAAGGGGGGCCCTGACTCATCGCACTGCGGTCGGTAGATTGGCGACGTGGTGGGGAATTTGGACGATTCACACAGTTCAGGGGGGCACTGCGGTGAACGGATGTTTCTCCTTTCTGGAGACGACCATGAGCGCCTTACAGTGAAGCCACTACCGTTGGTGTTTGACCCGAACACAATCAAGTGCTTTGATATGACAAAAGAGGCAAAAAAAAACCCATCTCTTCTCCAGCACACGTTCGTCTCAAGCTATCCAACACCAAGTTGTAGTAATTTGACACCAACCTTGTTGTGGCCTTAACTCAAACCATTGGGATTGTTGTGAACGGGGATTTGGAGGATCATTGTAAGCCTTCAATCTTAGATTCCAGCGTCGGAATAGCGGGTGAGCCTCAGAGACAGTGTGGGAAACCCACAACCTCGTGATCAGGAGTCTCAGGGTCCACCGACTGAGTGAACCAGATGGATTGCTGGCAGAATGGTGGTGCTGGTTTAAGAGTTTGGAGTTGAAGATAAGTAGAGCAGTTTCAAGCACAGCCAAGTAGGTGCAATTAGAAAACACCAATGAGGAACAGATATTGTAGGAAACCCTATCAGGTTGCGTTTTGGATTACAGCTCCGATGTGGTCCGGTTAGCTGGCCTTCACCATTGTTTTTATTCAAGCAAGAAAGCTCTTGAAGACCTAAATCAAGGATAAAGATGGGAATAATGAAGTAGGATGCATCCCATTGAGCACTACTGGGGACAAGATCCACCTAAGACACTGTGAAGATCGTCTTGGTATCCCGAACCTTTGGGATCAGCAGCCTGTTTATCCGTAAGCATCGTCCATTCACTCGTTCATCTCCCACTGTGAGAAAAATCACATCCTGGTGCCCGATGGGCACCGTCCACATAATTAGCATTCTGTCCAAGAATTGTCCAAGACACCCAAAAGGATTCGAAACGGCAGTCACTCCTATTTATACCAACCAATGTCCCCCTTTTTTCAGGACCCCTCTGAGGTGGCGTTTTAGCTGTCGGGGCTTCGCCAGGCTGAAACCCCGGAACCCTCTTTGGACCACCGCTTCGCTCGCGGCCATACTGCACCCGGGCAGAGTGCAGTGGGGAGTGGCGAGGGGTGGGGGGAGGCTCTTCCGACAGCAGATAACGCGGAGTAATAAAGCCTTCTGCGGGAGGTCGTGAACGCCGCCGCTCCATGATTGTTTCCTGAGCTGCAGGGCAACAATCAATCCACTCTCCTCCTCCTCTTTCACTTCCTCCCCATCTTATTTATACCCCTCTCTCTCCTCCCCACCTCCACCTGCTGTTGCCTTTTTTCACCCCCCTTATTTATCTCTCTCGCCTCTTTCCATCTCTTTTCCTCGCAGCCACGCTGCTGAAGCCACACGCAAACTGAGGACGATTTTTTTGTTTTTCCTGATTCGGTTTTTGCCCCCCCCCACACACACACTTTTTTCCCCCCTCAGTTTGTTTGGTGAAAGATTCTTTTCCTGAAAAAGGAGAGATAACACTGCTCTGTTTTTGTCAGCTGAGGAAATTTGACTCTCCAGTGCTCCGTTAATTACAGCGGGAGCGCGAGACGAACTCGCGACAAATCAACTGAGACATCTCGGAAGTTTCCTGCCAATGTGATCATTTCACCAGAGTCCCCCCACCCCCCACTCCCTCACCTCCCTCTCCAGTGTTCATGACTGTAGAAACAAGATAAAGGTTCTCCACTAAGGTTGTGATTTTATTGCACTCCTCGCTTCTCTGTTCTCCGTCGTTCAGTCCATTGAACGATCAAATTATTTTCTCTTTTTCTAGCTTTTTGGCTCACTCGTGTTTTCAGTGGCCTCCTCCTTCTGCGATCTGTTGCTGTTGATGTTTGGCTTTCTCGCTCCGTAACGACTTTGCCTCCGTTCATCGTGTTCAGTCGAAGGGAAAAAAAAATGCTCCGCGAAAAAAAAATTCCCAGTAATTATCGACGTGGCTCGGTTGGAGGGTTTCGTCCCAATCACCTGTGCGACGCTCGAGTATCACTGTTGCTGCGACACTCCAATTACTGATTTTTCACTCATGAGAGAGGAAAACCTGAAACCAACACCCACTGTGGACTGGTCACCCCATTTAAAGCAGTTCCAGGGACTCATATGGAGTCAAAGGGGTAGTTGGAGGGCCACCTTTACATCTCTGTCAGCCCACTTATATTGTTATCAGTCGGGCTACTGGTGATTAACCCCTCATCACAAAGACTTATTAACATTTGAGAGTTCTGTAGAAGACTGAAAGTGCCTCGGCAGAAGCACCGAAATGTGAATACGGTTAGATTAGGATCGTTCGGCGCTCCATCTGTGGGGGGCGGAAGCCGAAGCTTTGACTGCTGCTCCATAAGATCCTTCGGCCATGACATGTTTTCACCGGCGTGGCAGAAACGAGCTGATTTTCGCGGTCAAACCAACCACAAGTGGGAGTTACAGTTCAAGCTCAAGCTTCGAGACTGCAGGTAAGGCGGATGTCCTATGACCTAACTGACCAGGGTGAGTCATTTAACCTCTCAGAGCAGAAAACTAATGGATGTTTGAAAGTTCTCAGGCGAAGGTGCACCGACATACGGAATCAGACGACGTCATAGGGCGTGGCTCAGCTGCAACACCGATGGCATTGAGGAGATGATGCCAGCTGCGAACGAGAGCACCAAACCGTCTCTTGTCTCTGGTACCAGCCCTGCCTTCCAATCCGTCCACCGCTGAAATTTTTCGAGTAATCCAGCGAACAAAACAGGCAGCCATACAAACAAACACTCCTGAAAAACAGAACCTCCCGTCAGACGTACGAAAACAAAAAAACAAAACTGCCTCTCGAAAGACACGAAACAAGAAGAAAATGTGACGCCTATAACAATGGCCTGGATTTCGAACCATGTTACTTGAAATCTCTCATGTATTTCGAGTTTTCATGACTTCTTCGCGTGTGACAAACACAACAAAAAGAATCTTCTTTACAGAAACAACAACAAAAACAACAAACGTCTGGCAACTTTTCTGAGACTTTTCTTCTTTTACTGTCTGGCATGTAGGAAAACTGCGTCAGTCAGCATGCTCGTTTATAATGAGCCTCTGCGACTCACAGGGATGTGCCTCTGCAATCAAAGCGCACACACACACACACACACACACACACACACACACACACACACACACACGCAGACTAGTTTCATCAAGTGAGACAAAAGCGAGTGTGTACAGGGAATAAACAAAAAGAGTGTGGGAGCGATTTCGAATTAAATAAAACAAAGTGAACGCGCGGATCAGGGAATTTAGCAACATCACTGAGCACGAGAACACAGATCCATCCAGCGTGTGATTTCGCCGGTGGGACGGCGGGCGCAAGGCGCTTTTACTTTGAAAGGGGAAAACGTACGTGGTTAAGCTCCTTCATAGGAGCCTCGCAATTACTGCACCTCCTGCCGTCTGGTGGAAAAGCGCATTTCAGTACTTTAATCCTCTGCAATGCATTTCAATGCAGAATGTGAGTTTTTTAAAAAAATGACTTGATATTCATTATTTCGTGATGAAATGTGTGACAGTTGAGGGAGAATGGAAGAACTCAACAGCGCTCAAATTCAAGAAGAAGAAAAAAAGAAGCCGTCTTGGTGACTACAAGGCAGGAAAATGAGCGAGAACGAGCCAATTAGGGAGATTTCATAGTTGAGAGGAGGCGTGTATAATGATCATGGTTAGCGCTGCTCTCCTTGACCTGTGACGCGCCTCGTTTGCTGACAGCTTCCTCCGGGCTCCGCCTGGCTGGTCCGCCACGCGGCGATGCTCAGCTGCGCCGAAATTACAGTGCGGGCAAAATCTGCATAACGAGGAGACTGGAAGGTACGAGAGATGATAAGAACAGCTTCTTCTGTGCAGCTCGAGCATCGACCTTTCGTGAAGAAGGGGCTCTGGAGCTCCTTCTGCTTTCGTTTAACTGAGAGAAGGGATTTCGGACGGAGGAACGCAATACACCAACTTGTGGTACAAAGTGATGCCTTCAGGGATTCGTTCAGGCTGGGAACGAGGTGCGATGCTGTCATTTATTTGTGTTCACAAGTCGTCAGTTCAGCCTTTTCTCGGAAGCACTGCTGCACCTTTGGGTAGCAGCCTGCTGAGACTGATGCAGCCCAGACACAAACAAGCCCAAAATCTGGGCCCATCAAAAGCCCCTAATTGGCTTCAACGTGTGTGTTCAGGGACTGTAGGAAACTAGAGGGGCCTGAGAACACTCAAATACGTAAACCTCACACAGAAAGGCCCCGCCCACTTGGACCTCACCTCTGTGTGCAGATGGTGTCATCATGTCAGCCAGGACCTTTTGTTTTGCATGGGCTGGAAACAGACAGACACACACACACACACACACACACACACACACACACACACACACACACACACACACACCACCGAACGCCAAGGATTCACTTAAAGCCCCACTCATCCTGGAAAAGTAAGCTTTTTCCAGTGCACTGTGCACAGCGAGACCTGGAGGACAAAGAAAGTGGCCCGTACGTGCTGTGACATTTTAATCGCCCCCCTCCCCCCGCCAGGCATTAACAAAGCTGTTCAAATCATTTCGAGTCAGCTCGAGTCCCTGCACAAACATCTTTAGGTGACAGAATACCCAGTTTTGTCCCCGTTGTTCTCCAAACTAATCCGTAAGGAGGCAAGACGGGTTTTTGGATTCGAGTGAGTTTGACAAAAAGTTAGATGAGCAAACAAACGGGTATGTCGTATAGAGCAGCAATGAGGCCTAAATTGATTGTGAGCTTAATTGCGTGTCTTCGTGTGCTTGTTGTATGACGATATATGTCAAGATCAAGGTCCTCTCACTGCCGTTTCCCATTGACGCATTGACAGCAGGTGTGCTGAAGAGAATTCCGGAAGTCGCCCTCACGTCCACCGACAGACCAGCGAAGGGTGCGATCGCTATGCGCCCCCCCCCCCCCGAGCCCGTCAGGCGCGGTGTTTCACGTCATGTCATGCTGTGCCTCGAGGTCTCCACTCCATAATTTATGAACCAACCAGCACTGACTCAGCAAGGGGTCCCCCCCTCCCCAACCCCCCCGAGAAACTCGGCCTGGCGTGCATAAACACCTGGGAAATGAACTGCACACCCCCCCCACACACACACACCATCCTATCCCTTTCACTGTTTTCATTTCATTCGTCTCACGCTGTTCTCTCCGACGCACCATTATCAAAAGGTCCCCCCGTTCTCCTCCTCCTCCCGCTTTGAATACATCTGACACACCCGCGTACATGCGGACGGCAGGCGGGGGGGAATGGGAATTCGCACCGCGTCGAGGTGGGGGAAGGCGAGTGTCCGTATTGATCTTTGAGAAAATTGGAAAGGAATGGCTTTAAAGCAAATGGGGGAAAAAAGTTGGAACAGTGATGTGAGAAAATATTGAGAGCGAATTGAATAAAGTCACAATGTAAATCAAGAGAGAATGTTCCATGTTTTTTTCCCCCCTTGCTGCAAATCAAACATGGCAACATCATGTATCAAAGCACGAGCCGCGGTACTTTCGATATTCGTGAGGGCGTCTTTCAGAAGAGGAGACGATACATATCAATAAGCACCATTCTGACAGCCGACGCCTTCGACAAACAGGGAAAAATGGGCCCAGCGAGTCAGTTAGCGTGTGCGAGTTAAATGGCAACAAAACAGCAGTCTAAACATGTAAATCCGTTGAACAAACACTGCCATTAAGCACGAAGTATGCGTGAATTCAGCTCACTTGGCAAAGAAAGTGTCATAAATTCAACTTTAGGTTTGCCCGTGAGTGATGGAATGTGTCGTAGGCTCGCTCTGTTGCCCCCAAGTGGCCTGGAATATACAGGCGTTAAAATTAAGCCTGAAGTTGGCCCCTTGTAATCCAATGATTGACTCCACAGCCGCCAGAAGCCAAGAAATGTCATGAATCCAGCTTGAGGTGTCCAGGAGTCGTACTGCTACAATATACTGAGCTTGACGTTTGTCCCTAATAATGAGTTGAGTCTTCGACTCCCTTCTTTAACGATCTGTAAGTGGGGAAACACTCAAAAGGCGTCACTGCTCTATATGTTTGCCACTAATAATAAGCTGTGTTTTCGCTCCTTGTGCAGCCTGAAGTTTGCCACTCCTGGGAGGACAGACATCTGTTTCCCTGCCTGTGTGTTTGAACATCTGGCTTTTAACCCCAACGTGAACCCAGCCGACGAACGCCGCGGCGCAGCTTTCCCGCTGAATAATGAAGCGTCCTTGTTGTCTTTTGTAGACACAGTTGGAGTTGGGTGGGGAAAACAACGACACCCGTGTTGTTTTCCCGCTCTTTTTCTTTTTTTGCTTTTGCGGGTATTTACAGACGATCTGCGAACGCGACCTTGCTAATTAGATCGCGGCCCCGACGCGAGCGAGACGGCTCGAAGAGACGAGCCTGGAAGACGAGTCACACGCGTTTGCCGCAGTAATAAAGGAGCGGAGGGGACAGAGGAGCCGACTCCTTTATGCGAGATCAAATAAGCTTTGATTTAGAGGCTTAAAAAAGTTCTGCATCAACAGTTTTTTTTTTCTGATGAGCCTAATTCATCTTGTTAAAATACAGCTGGAATATTTCAGCTTTTGTTCTGCGGCGCGGATAAATAAACGAGGAGCGGCTCCGTCTTTAAGGCAATTTCTCGGCACGAAGAGTCGCCGCTTAAAATTAGGCTGTTTTTATTCCTGGAGAAGTGCTTTAAATCACAAATGAGTCCTGATGAGTAGGAGACGCATTAAATTTTGATCTTTCGAGCTGTATTATTTAACGCGGAGGAGCAGCACGCTCACCTTCGCTGCATCCCACTCCTTTGATGTCTTGCCGTTCGAAATCATCCCCGAGGAAAGAGGGGGCTGTTTATTCCGAGCTCTTTCCACGCGAACGCGATGGGGTTACGTTAATTGAATCAAAAGCCCCCCGTCAGCTCAAAACCGGTTAAGGATGAAGAGTTTGACTAAACATGAGAGGCGTGTTGGCATCCCGCAAAAAAACCCTGCTGTCGCTAATCAGTTTAAGTACGTTCCATCGGATCCAACGTCGGGAACATCTCGTCAACTGAATACCTGGAGAGGAGGACTGTCCCCAGAAGACGAACCTTCAGTTCTTGAGTCATAGAGTCGAGGTTCAGGACCAGCCGAGTCAAATCTGAAACTTTTCACTAAAAAAAGTGACAAAATGCTCTTTTGTTTTGCTCACCTACAACCGAGATTTTTCAAAGAGCTTCTGTCAGAGAGCTGAATTTGGTAAAGAGGTCAAATTTTGCCCACATACTGATGTGTAATTACCCTCAGTCGCTGCTTCCAATTGTGTATTGTGACTTATATATTTGCTCCACTGAGTAATGTAAGCTTATTGCGTTTTTTAGACATCAGACGATGTGTCACCGGGTTCAGACTGCCTGCGATGATCAGCTTTACCGATTCCAACCTGTTGCATGTTAGAGATAAGTCCACCAATTCCCCAACCTCAGAATCTTCATACAGGCCTCAATGACGTGCCGAGCGACGCGTCGCATGTGGAGGCACCGCGGATCGATGATGCAACTCCCATGCGTCAATAACAACAGGGGAAAACATTGCGTGAGCAGGCGAGCTCAGACGCGCACGCACAGACTGAGTGACTGATGTGGCGCTCAGCGAGGAAAGACCAAGCAAGACCATGACCATGTCAGTGGTCAAAAACCACACAGGAACTCGACTTTGGTGTGCCATTAAGTGTGGAGCTTGGATCTCGTGAGGTTGTGATCGGTGATGTTTGCAGGGTGTCAGAAGAACTTAGGATCACTAGGATGAGTCCTACAAGGATGGCGACGAATAGACTTTTCCAATCACAAAGGCAGCCACCTTCCATTCTGCCCGGAGTGGTGCCGCGCTTCATTTCTTCTCTTTCTTTTCAGGGCGACTCGGAAGTCTCGCCCCAAGAGAAGAAAAAAGAAAAGCAAAGTGACTGGAGCCAAAGGTCGGCCGACGACCCGAGTCGGGCTGCTTCGGCAGGCGATGCGTCCATTCCTCCGTGTCGGCATTGGATGTTTGAGCATTCTAGCACATTCTAAGTTAGAGTTTCTGTTGTAGAAAAAACAACAAAAAAAACAGACTGTGAGCTAGAAGTGGAACAGGACAGGAGGGAAAACTCTTGGACCAAGCAGCTGATTTATCCCCGTCTCCTGAAAGGGACAATTCAAATGGGATTGTGGAGAGCGTTGCAGTCAGGTAATAGAGGAGGAGGAGGTGTGTGTGTGTGTGTGTGTGGGGGGCAACACAGCGGCGGGTGTGCGTGCGCGTCAACAAGTCAGCGTTGATGATCTTACCTGTATCCAAGGTTCCGTGAGCGGGACTCGGGATTGCTGGAGCTCGATACAGTTGTGGAATTGTTGCTTTCGAGTGTGTTCAAGTGTGTGTGTGTGTGTGTGTGTGTGTGTGTGTGTGTGTGTGTGTGTGTGTGTGTGTGTGTGTGTGTGTGT
>JASSRZ010001700.1:29837-41090 GCA_032164315.1 Malacoctenus gilli
GTCATCCTGATGGACAACACAGCGGCCACCGAGTACAGCCTCAACATCCAGAACGTGGACGTCCACGACGAGGGGCCCTACAACTGCGCCATCCTAACCAACAACAAACCAAAAGCGACAAAAGTGTATCTCATTGTACAAGGTAAGGATCCCCCTGCTGTCGCCTGCCACCGCCGCCGCCTGAGAATTCAGCCCCGGCGAGTAATCCTAAGGCGCCAAACGCGATCATTGCCAGAAAGTGGTCGGCTTTCTCTCCGTGGTTTGTTTGCAGTTTGTCGGATCTGGAATCAAAGAAGAAATCTGCCCTCTTCTGCTTTAGGATGGTGTGATTAGATGGAATTCAGCAGGCATCAGACATGCTGATGAAACCGGGATTCAATCTCAACCTAATTTCACATTGCTGATAGATATTGATTGAGTCGTGCAGCATGTTGGAATGAGACGTCTTGGTGCGGGATCATTGTAAAGTCTTCCTTACATCAACAATCTGGGTTCAATCTTTTTGCTCCTGGAGAATCCACAATTAGCATCAATGATAATCATTTGCTTCCTTTTGGTACATTTATTTGACAAGTCTGTCACAACACACGAGCAATAATTTTATTGGTGGTGAATAGAGGAAAAATCTCATGTTAAAATGATAGCTTTATTGCATGCTGCACCCTCCTGGAGTGCACCGCCTGCTCTGTGTGGTCGTCAGGCCGAGGGATCCGCACAATCACATGCTTGGCTTGAGTTTGATTGTCGGGTTCGATAGTCGGAAAGAGTCGGTGGGTTGTCAGTGACTATGTTGGATAAGTATTCATGACCATCAAGTGCAAAAAGGGTACCTCGGAGTCGTTGCACAGGGGAGAGATAGTCAGTTCAAACAGAAGTGGCTTCATCCATTTTGCTTGATTTTCTAGGAAGTAGATGTTTCACCTTGTGATCTTTCTTTTTGTGAGTTCGTGTGGGTGCTTTTAACCCTCCAGTCAATTGCAGTTTTATATGTCGCTTTATAGTTTCTTTTCATAACTGTATTTGGATTATTCCTGTGCTAAAATGGATCAAAACAGACTACAAATCAAACGACGAAATAAGTCTGAGGTGACCCTATAGGATTATAGGTAGTCCTTATAGGACTGAAATGACTGCAGGAAACCCCTTTAGTCAAACCATTAATGTTTAAGAACTCAATATGAGCTGAAGCCAAGACAATTATTTGTTGTTGTTGCCTTTTTTCATCTGGAGAAAAACACTTTGCTGATATCATTGACACGTTCTCCTTAGAAAGAGAAGAGAAAAAAAGTTGAACTTGACATTCACTTTTTTCAGTCTGTAATTAAGACCGAGTATTATGTTTTTTCCCGCACTGGATGATTTGCGATGATATCTCATTCGCTCCTAATTGATGCCGAGCAGCATCAGGCCATGGTTCCAATCAAACAATAGACAGAGCATATTCTCCCACAGATGAGTGCAAGCGCGTCCCCATTCTTACTTTCCCATGCATTTGTGTCCGTCCTCTCTCTCTCTCTCTCTCTCTCACTCTCTCTCACTCTCTCTCACTCTTCTCTTTCTCTCTCCCTCTCGGCCTCAAATAACCCAGCCATCTGCGACGCCTGTCTCGAACCAAAAAGCAGCCGCAAGATCAGCGGGAACATGCAAATCTGGGCTTTGACACAACAGCAAAAACGCTGGTTTGGAAAGTCTGTGCTGTTTGCACCAAAGGAGGGGGTGTGGGGTTGGTGGTGGTGTTGGGGGTGGGGGTGCACCTGCTCCGCCAGCCGCTGTGTACATAACGGCAAACTGTGTTCTCAAGCTGGAGAACCGCAAACTGGCACCTGCAGTGACATGTGAGCAGCGATTGCTGTCGAATCATCGTGAGGACTCAACTGAATGAATTAAATCAACAGAATTTGCACCCGCCGTGAATGCCTGTCCATAACATACATGGAATGAGGCCATTAATAAGAAGCTGTTGGGTTTTGGCTTCCTCCAGGCACTGCTGTTACAAAAGTTGGAAAATAAAGTCAGAGCGACCTTCGACTGCTCGGAGTCTGAGCCGCTCATTAGGTTGTGGCCATGGGTGGTGTATCTGAAAAGGCATTTGTACGACTCTTCCTTTCGGTGTTCCACCCAGAACCTCCATGACCTCATCGTTAACGGTTTGCCTTGGAGAATTGAAGACATTTCTTTTTTCTGTCCCAATGACGACATCAAAACAAGAGTCCTTTAGACAACAGGGACCTTGACCTTCTGTCGTAACATTTCAGTTTGAGTTACCAGTTTGGAGCACTTCTACCCTTCACGGGAAGTGTTGCTGGGCAAAGGTAACAGCCCTGCTTGTAATTATCATGCAAAGCTATAGGATTACTTTCAGAACACATGTACATACACATATGGGATTGGATGTTAATAGAGCTGCGGAAAGACACGCTTCAGTCCTGAAGAGAGCTGGTATTAAGGTCAGAGAGGCCATTTCTTCAGCACCAACATGAATGCATGTTTAGACGTATGTATAGAGCAGTGGCTCACGTCCTTGCCTCACACAGGTTCGATTTTGGGTTCAGGGTCTCTTCTCATGGAGAGTCAGCATACCAAAGAGGTCCCAGGTTCATTTATGACTTTGACTGGTCAGTCGGCTTGCACCAATTATGTGCTTTTCACATGACCCCACGTCTCGTCAGTATTAGCCGGGGTCACCTCCACATCCTGCAATACAAATCTGGATAAATCCTGTATGTAAGATCGACAGATGGATGTAATTACTAAGAATTTGTGGACGTGGACCAGTTCAGTTCTAACTTTCATGATACAATCGACTTCTTGTTTCCTCTGTTAGCTAATGTTCCCATAGTTAAATTAAATGACTTTCTCAAATGATAATGTGCTTGTTCTCTGTGGTCGCCCACACAGATTATTTACATTTTTGATAATCAAGCCAATGCATAGATGGGTTTGTTTGTTTGGCTTTGCAGGAGTGACAAAGGAACTTTTACTTAAAGTTACTTACTTTTACTCCTTAAAGTAAAAAAGCGCACTGTGCTGTTACAGAAGGGGGGTTGTGGGTGTGGTTGATAGTTTCTCACCCAAAGAAGGTGGACAGAAGTGGACTTATCTTTGGTGAGTCAGCCACGTTGTATAGATGTCTAATCTCCAACATGGAGCGGCAAAGCTTATATGTTTTAAATCTACGCAACATTCTGTTGAAGCACCTTTTTTTTCTGCACACCTCTGATCGAGCTGGAAAGGTTAAGTGGCACCTCCAAACCAAAATGAATAATTGGCATCACTTCACAACTGATTTCATATCTCCCTGGGTGGAACAGTCAGATCTTAGCAAGTGATCAGCGCAGGCGCTGCATGAGCCAGGGAGAGAGCAGATGCAGCGATCCAGTTGTATTCTGCCAGAGCAAAGAATTTCTCTTTATTTTTTCCTCCCCAAGAACAGAACGGCTGCTTCAGAAAGTTCGTGACTTTCTCTTCTCCGGCGTTGTTGGAAACTTCTGCTTATCCACATCATTAGCGGCTCTCTCCGTCTGCAGTGTTACTCCCAGCTCATCTGTTGAAGCTGCTCGTTTAAATTTGCATGAATCTGCGCAAAAAGCTAGTTAAAGCAGACAGCTGCCAGACAACAAGTCAGTGTAATTTGCGGAGTTGCTTCGTGCTGCTGGGTTTCACCGTTTTTATTTCATGTGGCCTGAGCAGTTTTGACTCCACATCCTTCATCGTTTGCGCGGTTAAAAAAATGGACATGAACCATTGACCGACTGATCCCCATCAATGTTCATCATGTCTTACTCGCCACAGGACTTTGTTTGATCCGCTTACTTTCTTAAAGGTAGTTTCGGGCAAGGAGAAGCAACTGGTGACTAGGACAGGACAGAAAATTGAACCCTGAGACGGATTTGTGTGTGCTTATGGTCCCGTGATTGACTGGTGACCTGTCCAGGTAGCACCCTGCCCTTCACCCAGCGTTAGCCGCGTTGAGCTCCAGCCTCTGCAACCCTAACACTGATAAAGTGGCTATAAAAAATGGATGGTTGGATGTGTGGATGGGTGAGTGAATGGATGGATTTAGACTGGAGTGAGAGAGAGAGACAGACAGAGAGACAGACAGAGAGACAGACAGAGAGACAGACAGAGAGGGGTCTCCCTGAGGAGTATTTTAGTCCCCCCCCCCCCCGCCCAAAAAAAAAAGGTTTGTTGCACCAGCACTAATCATAAACCGCTGCATCCTGTGATCCTCCAAGAGGGGGAGAGCACAGCCCATAGCAGGGAGTGAATATAGGAGAGAGATGATACACTGTACTTTATTCCAGGAAGCTCTGAACGTCCCTTAATTTGGTTTTCATTGAGATAAGCAAGTTTCAGTCCTTGCAGATTAAGAGGAGTCAAGGACTAGGACCCTCTTTGATTCACGAGGCACCAAATCAGGAGAAACGGTCCCCCTTATCACAGGGGCAACCACAACCAGTCATACAAGTCATGATGTAGACTTGTCATTGCTACAGTTTTTCATAATGTTTGTTTTGTTTTATTCTATTTTCTTATTTTAGTTTCAAATGCCATCACTGAATTTTCAAATGCCATCAAGGGGGATACAGTCCTACACTTACTAATATTTTCATTAAAACCAGCCAATGGGACAAATTAGAATAAGCTTGTTTTATCACTCATCATTTTGTCATCCATCCTCATCCCTAACCAAAAAGATGAGTGTGTGGGTGATTATTCAAGATACTGCCAACACAAATGAGAGAAATCTTCATCTGCCCTCACATGTTTGGGATTAAAGTCCCTTTGAGATGTTTTTTTTTAGATTGAGTGTCCTTGGGCAGGGGGAACATCAAGGCTTTCATTGGAAAGGAAAGAACCCTGCTTCTTTTTGGGGGTTTTTTGGTTCCACAAATGACTTTGTTCAGACGCTCTTACTGATCTAAGAAGAATCCTTGTTGTGTCATGAAGGTGCATGGTGAGGAGGGAGGCAGGGACAGGTGGAGGGCTATGGAGGATGTCTGAGGCGCTGAGTGTGGACTCGACATTTGTGATACTCATGCCAGCACTCCTACTGTTTGTTTGGGGTTGAAGGGCAGGTGTGCGGCGAAACAGTACTGGCCAGCGTTAGTCCCAGGCCGATGCCATTTTTAAGGCCGACCAGTGGTGACGGCTGCCTCGGTCCCCCTCCCCACTCCCGCTCCGATGAGACGCGGTGTGAACATGCGGCACGTCTGCCGCGGCACTTGCCAAACTTCGGGAGAGTTTCGCGTTAGTTTCCACTGGAAGGTGCACAGATTTATGTCGCCTACCCGGAGGTAGGAATGAATGAATGCAGTACATGGCGCCACCTTTATGGCAAAGACGGATCAGGAAACCCGCAGGGGGGGATGTTAGTGGGGACTTTTGTTCCCCGAGGGCGCTTGCCTTCCCCAACACCTCAGAAATGGAGATTGGTGTTGAACCTGTACACCAAGAAGGACTCTGGAGGCTAGCATCAATCAGCCCAGTGACCTTGTCAGCTGATACCCTCAGGAATATAGGGCATCTGCTTCCATGGTGACTGCACACGGGGAGTGGACTGACTGCAGTTAAGCCACACTGCCAGTAAGAATAACACCTTGGGAGCGCTTTGTAATGCATACTGGGTTGTACTCCAAGGACGGGAGGTGGCATGAGGAGGCATTCGGGGACCCTGAATCAACTTCAAGTGGTACTTCCACTCTGATCCCAACTTTGAGGACCTTCACATAAGTGTCTGATGAACAAAGAGCCTGGCTGGTTCTCCTGTGACCTCCGATGAATTACCGTGGACGCGAGGTTCGTCGCCGAGGGTCAGGACACCCACGACAGTCTGCGGAGAGTGAAACACAAAACCGGAGAAAATTGCCACGTTTCTGTCACAATAATTAAAGCTTGCAGTGCGACAGTAGGTTTGTCTTTTGCTCCCCTGGTTTCTCTCGGTGAGGTGAGACGGCTCCTTCTGTCAGGTTCCACTTTTTACGGCTTTTTACGCCATTACTCAGGACCTTTGTCCGCTTGACAGTCCATGCTCCAACAACGTGAGTGACAAAGGTCATTGCGACAGGAAAAAAAGAGAGAATAGGACCTCCTCGTGAAGGCGATTGGCGGAGATTGGCACCGAAAAAAGATGCCCACTGGTGCTGAAGCGGGGCTTGACTGTAGTCGTTAGGATTATTGGCGCCTAAAATATTTGTTCAGGCCTCTCAAGACATCAGCTGCACCCCGCTGACATCTTCAGCCCTGCAGACAAACTCCCTTTGTTTGTCTCCTCTTGTTTATTGCCGTTGTCTTTTTCTTGCCTCGGCTGGCCTGGAACAATTGAAATCGCCCCCCCCCCCCCTCACACTGGGCCCAAACTCGCGGCACAGCGAGCGCACACAATGCCCGCCCGATGCAATCCCGCCTGTGTCTCCGGCTTCGCACGTCAGCCTGTAATGCTCTTCACGAGCAGAACAGAGCAGGCCTCAGGAGGAGCCATTGTTTTCCCCCACTGGTCGTGGATTTATCACAAATCGGGTTTGGCTGTGTCAGTCAGGGAACACACCAAAAAACTGCTTTTTTCTTTGAGTCGTCTCCTCAGTGAAATTCCATTAGTACTCGGTTACTTTTTAGGGGGGGAAAAAAGGCCCACTTCAACTGCTAAAAGCCACTGTGGTGTAGTTTAGTCTTTAAAGTTTCTTATCTTTGCGTAACTGCATGACTGATATGCAACATGTGGCGCATGTGCGCTCGTTCTGCTGTTGCTTTTGACTGGGGCTTCGAGCGTCTGGTGCTCCCATGTGCTGCCAATCAGGTGCCTCGAAATGAATCAATTGTTCAATTGCCAACGTGTCTGGTTTCTTCACACTTCGATCCTCCAATCCACCAAATGGCAGACAAGAGTCGGCCTGCAGTTGTTGTTTTCACTCTTCTCCTTGGAGACAGGCTGGACGTTCCTGTTCTTGTTCAGTGAGAGAGGTCACACGGTGACCCCCAAGGGTCCAACGGTATGATACTACAAGCAGGGAGGGGGGTGTTTCCACCGAGATTCTGTCCCCATTAGTGTTTTGCCTTAACAGAGACATAAAAGAGGGCTGTGAGGCGGGGTTTTTTTTGGTTCCCAACAGACTATATGGATAACAGTATACAGTACAGAGTTATAATGGGGGAAACTCTCTGACATTACTCATTAGAAGCACACGCGGAAGTGGCATGCTGAGAGATAAAGCCAGATGTCTATCTGCAGCTGTACCCCCACAATGACACCCTCAGATTTATCAGGCTGCTGGGAGGAATCGCTTCACATCTCTGATCAGAAATTCTGCTTCATCCAACCTTTAACGCTCACAGTTGGGGAAAAAAAGAACGGCAGGTGCACTTGGACAAGCTGCGCCGAAAAACACTCGCTTCCATTGGAAGAACAACTGGCGGATGGCAACAAGTCTGAGGGCCGCACGTGGAAAAAGGGGAAAAAAAAAACATAATGCGATATTTACCGAGCTGATTGCTCCGCAATGTTGCATTTAATGTGCCGCCTCTTAGCACATGGCGGCAGTCATTATCCTCGACTGTACCGGGGGTAATTTGATTTGAGCAAGTCTGGTTTTTAATGCCGAGTGTCTGCTCCAAGCCGGATCATTAACTCAGTGGACACAAATGTGATTTGCGGAGAAAAGTTATCAATACGGCTCATTCTGTCTCTCAGTTCTACCGCAGCAGAGCATCAATTACCTTCAAGAGCTCCTGCGCGGCTGCTCGCGCCACCCCCGGCCGACGCCCTGCAAAATGAGCGCTGGCATTTTTGGTACGACTTAAAGCAAGCTGATGGGATTTTGATGAATAATAATGGCAGGCGGCAAGATTGAGTGACATCATTTATCAGAATTACAATCCACGGTTATTGACATATTACATAATGAGCTGTTAGGGGGTGACAGCTTTATTTTTAGCACAGAGGGTTCGGTGCACATGTAAAAGGAGCGACTCCGCCTCCCACATTAGCTGTGCTGGGGGAGAGGGGGGGCGTGGGTGGGGGGTGGCTGTCTGTGCTGCCAATCTTGATCGCGCTACTTTAGTCGATATCAATCAGCGGAGACGGGTAAAATTAGTTCCTGAGCAATTTGGGGCTGGCGCAGAGGCTGGGTTATTACCTGGCTGTCGTTTGGGAGCATTTGTTTACTTCACACTGGTATTTCTTATAAACAAAATCAAGCTGGTGTTGGTTTGCGTGCAACTCCTTGGTTTTTTTTTGTACAGAAGCTGCCGGGTTTAATCGTAAGTGCGCGTCTCTGTTGCAGCGCCGCGTGTTGTGGATGAACTGTCAGAAATGTCAATTTACAGCGTTTCTCTTGATTAGAACAGTCAGGCAAAGCACCATGTGGATCTATATAATTTGCCCTCCAACTAAGAAAAGTTTGAGATTTTTTCAATTTTATCAAAGCTTTATTTCTTATGGTACACTTTCTCTAAGACAGAGATGTCATTTGTGGTCCAGGTGGTCTGCAACGCAGGCCATGCAAGTCTTAAAAGGCTGATTACAGACTGGAAAGTCACAGAAACCATTCAATTTCAACAGCAGACATTCGCATTTTTTCAGCTCCGTTGAGCGAGCAGTGTCACCAACTTGAAATATTTTTTGGACTTTCTTTTTTAAAAATCAAAAGCAACTTTTTTGGTTTTGTTTTCATGCATTGACAAACACATTGTGGTGTGTGTGTGTGTGTGTGTGTGTGTGCGTGTGTGCGTGTGTGCGTGCGTGTGTGCGTGCGTGCGTGCGTGCGTGCGTGTGTGCGTGTGTGTGCGTGCGCACGCGTGCTCTCCAGGATCCCCAAAAACTTTTTAATTGACAGAAAGAAGTGACCAAGTTTGTGTGATTAAAAAAAGCCACTTAAAACAGTATTGATTCAACCCATCCCAAAAAATGATTATCTACGCGAGGCCCCTGGCCCTCCATGACCACAGGAGTAAACGCGTAGTTCAGAAAGTGATTTGGAGTTAATTTAAACTCTTTGACATTTACTTTTGCAGCCCCAGGACATAGATAGGTTTGGGTAACCGTGCGTGCTTCTGCGGCAGCCTATCACACGCAATTTGCATAATTGCAAATCCATTATTTCAAATGATTTCAATGCCCGTTAAAATCATGCTCTTTACATTGGGTTGTCAATTGTTTTTGTTTTGCACATGTTCTGTCTGGAGCCAGCCTCTCCGTTTGTTTTAGCACTCCTGTGTTGCAGCTCGGACTTGCCACCCACCTGTAACTACACCGCTCTTTCACGAGCTGTTTAGAACAGCCTCTGACCTGAGAGTGGAGCCGTTCATTACAAGTTCGCTGTTGTCAAACCCGCTTAAACCTTGACCCGCTCTCTTCTTGTCATTCTTTGACTCCAAATCTAATAAGCGACCTGTTCACTTTCTAATTACCGGAATGAACTTCACCTCTTGGTGGGTGTGTGAGTGTAACACACCACCTTGAGGCTTTTTTTTTTCCAATTCCCTTGTGAGCAATGTGGAAACAGTGGCAGATAATTGTTTGCAGTGTTTCCACGTGAACTGCGACTAGAGCACACACAATGTTGTTGACCCAGTTGAAAAATGCAGCAAGAGCACCTCGTGAAGAGATCTTTTCAATGCTTTATGGTTGGCTTCGGTAAACAATGCATGAGGGGTGCTGAGCCCTGTCTTTGGACGCGGGGTGAAATGCACAGTGTCGGATCAAGATTGGGATTAAAGCGTGGGCTCAGACATGATCCCGGAGTCATTAGCAGCATTCAGATCATCTGACTGTTAGCTGATACATCAGCTGCTGCAGACCCACTCATCTAAGCCTGTGTCAGCTGTTGGGGATGTTATCGTCACGGCAGCGAGAGACTTTGTTCCTTACGCTTGAGAGTAGTGTCGCTTCCTGTTCAGAAGTAATGTTTCAGCACAGCACTTTATGATGCCAGGACAAGGGCGAAAACAGCCAGCATAGAGGGAATTAACATTCATCCCAACAAAAGGCTTTGACTCCATCTTTGTCACTACATTTTCATAACCCACTGCACCTGTAGGAGCCTTCAAAATAAAAGCAACAAGGAACTTTTCAGGTCTAATCGTTAAAACGGTGTCTGATTGCTGTACTTGCTTGGATTTAAAATTTAACTTTGGCAATTCCATTGTGGCTAATGCCTCCAGCTCTTACTTTGGCAGCCACCCCTTCTAATTGGATCTAAGACCCAGTTTGGGAACAACTGTGCTCTGTGAATTTTGATAAATGTACAAGCTAAAGTGATGGGACGGAAAATGATGTCATACGATCTGTAGGTGTTAGAGAAGAGGATTTTAATTACGAATTGCAGATTTGACTTTTCATCTGGCTCTGTAATTAATTTACCACAGATTAGACCTTGTACATAATTGGTTGTTCTGTCTGCACCTGACTCACGCTCTTCTCTATGAGGGCCGATCAGATCCCAGTGTGGAGACGAAGTGTGTATTTAAGCAGCCCTGTTTCTAATGGAGGCCCAAGTTGGGTTCACTGCCAAGTCGATGGTCTCCAAGGCTGGAGTGACTCAAGAAGGAAGACCTTTTGGTTGGAACACGGTGTCCGCCAGTTGCTTCTGTAGAAAAATTGTAACCAGGACTCTCTGAGTGAAAACTAGGATGTTGATCCTGCTGTAATCCTCTGCGATGAAATAAAGACACAAACACCGTATCCCCATCCTCTCGGTTGCAGCATCATCCACGAACATGCAGCAAGAGTGAAAACAACGGTTTGACAAGTTGTTCATCTTAAATCTTTGTGTGTATGCAAAAAAAACATGATTAATCCATACAATGTGATCCCCCGTCTGCTTTTTGTTTCCTGCCATGCAGTTCAGGTTCCCGCGCCTGTCTGTTGAGATGCAGTAAAGTCTACGCAAACAATCCATAACCCCCTTGTACATCCTGCGAATATTCTGTCTGCGCATTGTTGTAAGAGAAGAGTGTGTGGGGTTGGTTTCCATTTAGTTTCGTTGCAGACATTCAGTGGATCAGCAGGTGGAGAAATAAAAGAAGAGAAGACTGGTTGCAATTGCTTTGAAGCAGCCTATTGTACTGGGCCCGCTGAGGGGCTGTTGTCGCACAAATAGATTCGTGTTTTCAGCATGAGGACCAAGATAAAGTGTCTGGAAAGAAAAAAAATGTTTTGGTGCGTGCTTCAGTTCTGTCCCACCTCTCCCCGGGAAACGTGCCAGTTAGTTTTGGGGAACCCGATTCCTTTTGACGGACTTGAGTCCTCATGAGTCG